>CM046837.1:30339731-30584731 GCA_025618425.1 Heliocidaris tuberculata | reverse complement strand
ACATAATTTTCTTCTTCTTCTTCTCTTCTTCTTCTTCTTTTTCTTTTTTTCTTCTTCCCCTTCTTCTTTTTTTTCCTCATTCTTCTTCCTCCTCCTCCTCCTCCTCCTCCTCTTCTTCTTCTTCTCCTCCTTCTCCTCCTCCTCCTTCTTCTTCTTCTTCTTCTTCTTCTTCTTCTCCTTCTCCTCCTTCTTCTTCAGTCTGCTCTTCTTTTTCCTCTTCTTTTCCTCCTCCTTCTTTTTTTCTTTCTTTTTCTCCTCCCCTCCTTCTTCTTCTTCTTCCCTCTAGAAACTCCGTCTCTTCTTCATTTTACTTAATTTTTTTCTTCTTCATTTTCTTCTTCTTCTTCTTTTATTTTCTTCTTCTTTTCCTCCGTCTTCTTCAGTCTTCTTCTTCTTCTTCTTCTCCGTCTTCTCCTTCTTTTTCTTCTCCTCCTCCTTCCTTTTCTTCGTCTTATTTTTCTCCTTCTTCTTCTTCTTCTTCCCTCTAGAAACTCTTCCTCCTTGCATTTGTTCCCTTTCCTTGAAAAATTCTTCACCTCTTTTGACAGTGCTTCCATTTAAGCGCGACTCACCACCCTTTTCTCTTTTAAAGCCAAAGTTAAAACGATGTTACTATCTGAATATACAAGGTAAAAGTTCTGTGTCAACCCTTCATCATCATCATCATCATCACCGTTATCATCATCAATATTATCATCATCATCATTATCATTTCATCATCAACATCATCATCAATATGCTTTTAACTTAAGATTTCAATTATTCATCCATTCTGCTTATTTAAACATGTTTTAGCTGTTTCATAATATTTGTCTGGGGCTGCCATATTCTCAAGCAAATTGCTTATAATGGCAGCACTTTTTCTTCGGCTAATGATTTTATATTTGATGAATTACAATAATTTGACAATTTATCATTTCCTGTTTGTTTTTGAAAAATGATTGTTACATATACTTGTTTATTTATGATTTAATGTCAAAAAGTACTTTTGCATTTTATTTTATCTATGTTAACGAAAATTTTGTACTTTTTTCAATGCAGAAGAAAAATAAATCAAATCAAATCAAAATATAAAACATTCTCACTGGTGACGTGCTCTGTGATCACAAGGTCATGATTTTTTGATGAAAAATATGTAAATATTAAATGTAGATAAACAACAAGTTTTTATGAGGAATAATTTTGCTGAGTTTATTTCTTTCTTTTTTTTTGGGGGGGGGGGTGAAATACAACATTGCCTTTTTCATGTGTATTTCCTTCTGGTGTAGACTCAGATTATTCTACATCTGATAATGAAACACGGATAAATATCAATACAAAAACGTATATATAGGGTAACAGCTGTGTACGACCCTCCTAATGCAATATCATGATGATCCGTCATGTTGGCATGTTATATCAATAAATCAATTTGAATTGAGGTCTACATTTTACTGTAAAAATAGACAAATGATATAACAAAAGTAGCTAAAATAATCTAAGAAATCTCTTAACATTAACAGAAACACACTTAAGTCTTAACTTTATTCAGGCTGGAGAGAAAATACATTTCCAATACACTCTATGCTGGCCTGCAGCAAATTGCCACAGTGTACGCCATATAAATGTCAACACTATACTCACCCAAAGACAGAAGTTGAAGATGAACAAGAAAAGCTTGGCAATCTTTGGCCCACAACCAGCAACCATTTTTAATTTTAGATGTAGGAAAGGCTTTGAAAAGATTAGATCGAACAGGTCAATTGAGTTA
Source organism: Heliocidaris tuberculata (assembly GCA_025618425.1). NCBI lineage: Eukaryota > Metazoa > Echinodermata > Echinoidea > Camarodonta > Echinometridae > Heliocidaris > Heliocidaris tuberculata. The sequence goes on along the minus strand of CM046837.1, from coordinate 30,582,981 downwards.
CTCAAGCACACTTTCTCCACTCAAAAACGAATTTCTTGTGAAACTGAATCAGTCCTTCAAATGATTCGATCAAGCACTACTCGGATTTTCTGCGGTCAGCAAAGCCCCTGTCACATGTTTCACATAACAATGACGATAACTCTACTTGTTGTTAAAGGTAGGCCCTTCTATACACTTCAAAAAAATGTACTGTAAAAACTGCCCAACTTGAGGGAAATTATGTGCCCAACCAAATTTTCAGCAATTTTATGCCTAACGTGGGTAACGTTTTGACTGAGCAAAAAGTATTCAAGTTTGGCATGTTAATGCTTGGAATTTGGTCGGACACATAATTACCCTCAGGTTTGGCAGTTTCTTTGCCCATAGTTATTACACTGTATCTAACATTTCAATGAAACATGAAAATCGATGTGAATTGGTTTATTTCAAACTTGCTTGGAAGAAGTGTATTCGGAAGATTAACCGCCCCCCCCCCCAAAAAAAAAAAATAAATAAATAAATAAATAAAATTTAAAAAAATAAAATGAATAAATAAATAAATAAAAATAAATAAATAAAATAAATAAAATAATTTTTTTTTAATGCATCTTCTGTAGGCTTTTTCCCTCCCAATATTTCTCTCTCTCTCTCTTTCTCTCTCTCTCTTTCTCTCCAAAGATCGTGTTCGTTACGTAAACGTCTTTATAGGAATCAAAGTGACTACAACCATTTGTAAAGGAATATGTCAGTAGTTGTTTGCTAGTATTGTTTATTTTAATTTCCCAAACACTTCGTACTGATATGGTGCTATAGCCAAAAACAGTGTCAACCCGATCCTTTAATAATTATAAAGGTAGTTATGATTATCATTGATTTTGTGTGACCGGGGTCTAGTTAATCACGCGAGACGCCATTTTGTCAATAGCCTGATGCTATTGAATTATCATAAGTATATATATGCACGTGCCAATAAATTAATATTTGACTACACTTGCAGTAAACGTTGGATTTCTTGCTAAAGAGTACAAGGGTCGTGTTTACATTAAAGACATATATTATTATATCTTTTTAAACATGTAGGATTGTAAAAAGGAGTCATGATGGTGAAATATGGTGCAAGAAAAGTAAAACAAAATATGTGACGCTGTGCCTGGTGTTTTTCGTGTTTCTTTATTGACCCGACATTTGTTTTGGTCTCTGTTTCGTCGAAGATATAGGGTAACAATTAGGGTTACTATTGCTTTTTGGTATTAGGTCAGATCTTTGGTTGGGGTTTGCTTCTGGTCCAGAGTTGAAATCAGGAATTCGTTTAGTGTACGAAGCAAACCGGGGGCAATTGTTGCCGGCGGACCATATGTCCCAAAATCTGTTCGATTTTGTCTACATAATTTTTATATAAACGGTATCCCCCCCCCCCCCGAACGCGTGCATGCTTTACCTAATCACAAACAGAATGTTATGCGCATAGGAGAAAGTCGATTTATTTTCCTTTCTTCATGTTCATTATTACACTTAAAAGTCAAATATGATGTAAAGTAGCTTTTTATGCACATGAATCACAAAAACATTAGATTTTTTTGGAGGAATTATCAAAAATTAAAATTTTTAAAAATCTATCTTTTAAAAACATCACTACTTTATCCCTGCCATTCTTTCCCTGTTCATTACTTCAGCACCATCAGCTTTAACAGCAAAACATAGCTAAAATTTATACATATCATAGTGAATCCGAATATTTCAGTCTTCGAAAAAAAACACACACAAAAGAGAGAGAGAGAGAGAGAGAGAGAAAAAAAGAAGTATCATTACCCACTTAGGGTATGAAAGGTTCCTGTAAAGTCTCTGTACAATCTAGAACCAATTTAAATCATTCTCTGAAGAGGCTGCAAGGTTTTTCAAGGATTGCGTTTCAGTATATTTCAGAAAAAAAAAATTAACAAGATGCATCGTGAGGTACATTTATGTCACTAGTGGCTCTATACTGTATTCAAGTTTTTACAAAATAGCCTATAGAAAATATTGAATTTACATGACAAAGAGTGCAATGCTAAGACCATACAACAAATCAGTTTAATTCATTTTTCATTTATTAGCAATGCATCACAAAAGACAGTAGACCAATACTGTCATATTTACAACAAAAACATCAACATTAGCATATATCACAGTGTACATTATAGGAAAATGTACAATCCGTCATCATCATTATATATATGAGGATAATTATATATGTGATTCCAGAGACAACAAAATTAAACGGCATAGTCATAACAATTACAATTCATGAAAGAGAAATATTCGGACTTTGCAACTGTACTTAAAATGATGAAAATACATTCTTTGTAATGAACAATATTGACAGTATCAGAGCCACGCCTGAAAAAATGCATTTTAGCACATTCAGTCATGTACTGCATACATGAGGCGATCCTTTTATTAAAGTAGGATAATCGACTTGATTCTTCTTCTTCTTTTTTCTTAAAACAACTTTCAATGCGATACAAAAAAAAAGAAAGAAACTAAATATGCTAATCATTTTACCATGTATACAAATACAGAAAGTCATATACCCCTCTGAACCCATAATTTATGTTTTTACTTTAAACTCATTCACATTTCACGCTTATTTAACTTGTTTATGCCCAGTCTTCATTCCTACTGCACATTAAGCAAATTGATTTGATGTACTTATTTTACGTCTTCCTATCGGTCTAAAAAAAATCCTTTAAATATATTCAGTCTACTTGTTCTGTACATAGAATTGTACTATATTACAACAAAATGAACTTTATTTTACATATTAGACAATGGCCGGTATCGATAAAAGCTAGCAAATGTTTTTTGAACCTTTTGCTTGCATCCGTACTTGTTCAAAAACAGCAAATAATAGCAAGTAAAAGGTTATTGATTCAAGGAAAAGCTTCTACTTGCATTTGCCAAGCAAATGCTTCTGAAGACAAGCATTTGATTAGAAATATAATCTGGAAAACAAGCTTTAACTTTCTCTTCTATTCAGAAAAGTAAGTATTTGCTAACAAGAACAAGCCTTAGCGTGTAAGAAAAAGCAAAGACTAAACGCATGAACCTCACACAAATTCCAACAGGAAATCTGACTCGTGTGCATTACCAATAAAAGTCTCCTCTATAACATGTAAAAAGTCCTAAGAAATCCAAGTGGTGGAAATTAGTTTTTAAAGGTTTTTCTCAACCATCCATGTAAAAATTGTGTACGCTTTGTATCCTTCACGATCGTCACGGACTGACGCGTATTTCCATATTTTGCACAGAGAAAGGTGAACAGCGTACACTCGAGTTCTACAGCGCATGTGTAATCGCTTTTTCACCATTGCAAGATCGTTGTGTAACATGGGTCCAGTCATTTAGGGGGGCACTGGATGTCATAGGGGAAGGCATGGGTCATACCAGGTTGATCGATGAAGTGCGGAGCATGGAGATTGAGTGGGGGAGGGTGATGGAGCGATCTTAACATCATTTTTTTTATGCCCCTCTCCCTTTTTTTCTTTGTTTCTGTCTCTTGATTCTCTATTTTTCTTTTTGCAATCTTTATGGACCGTCATGAGAAGGGTCACGTGCACACTTCGACACATATGAGTACTGGGCCTGTAATAGAATATTTAGTGACAACTTGACAAGATTTTAAGATGACCCATGCCTTGAGTTAAAGATCCATAAATTATTTGAATATATCATGTAATTTATTATATTATATTACTGTTATATAAACTATCATTCGGTGGATTCATAATTCGTACCAATGGTACGTAAACAGTCTCCTGATTTCAAAACTATTTTAAAGCAACACTTGTACATATTGCTGCTGCATCACATAAATGTTGGCATTGGTAAGTAATGTCAAATAATATGATTATTAATTAGCGAATCACTTAAGATAAAACCTTCATATTACTTTCAAATTTAGATGAACATTGGTCACTAGAATGGTATTACTCGACGTAAACATTGGCACGAATGCATGATGGTAATAATAATGACAACAAGTAGTCAAACATATCCTATATAGGCAACATTTACGATCAAACAACTTTAAATCATAAAATTGTAAGATAGGCTACGAATTGATTTAATGAAATTATTTGGTTGTGAAAAATAAGCTTCTGGTTGGAACAAAGACAAGGACAAAAAAATAATACCAATCATTGGCGGCAATTCAAATTGCCCTACAATGGTCAGTAGGGTGCCATGCACTTTCCTCTTGAAAGACAATGCATTCTAAAAAAAAAATAAAGTGTTAAATCAACAATCGAAAGGGTGATATAGTTTTTGTATCACACTATTCATATTGCTGTATTTAACACTACAAATGTTGCATTCAGCATCTTTAAGATATTGTCAGTCCTTGGCCTTTTCAATGTTGATTTTCAAAATTTAAGTTTTAGAGTGTATGACGGCAAGTGCCGTTTTTTAACTTCCAAAACCCTCCAAGAAGTATTTCCATGTTTGTGTTCACTGCCGCATAAAATATCATTTTTTGTTTTTGTTGTTTGTTTTTGTTCATCAGGGAAATGCCATTTTGAAAAAAAGAAGTTATTATCAACGATGAGTGCCCCTTAAAATATGCCATATCTCATTTAATCCACCCCTCCGCAAATTCACATGAATAATATATGGTGGCAAGACAGGGTTCCCCAATAAAGTTACATTAAAAAAAAAAAAAAAAAAAAAGCTTGATAGCGGCTACTTTTTCGATATAAATAGTTTTTACTTTTGTGGAAATGAAGTTTTGTTTGGTCATCATGCAGCCTCGTACTACAAACTGATATATTCCATCTTACTCTTCCCCCTACTGTTTCCCCATTCTCTCTCTCTCTCTCTCTCTCTCTCTCTCTCTTTCTCTCCCTCTCTCCCTTTCTTCATCTGGTTCTCTATCCCTTTCTTTCATCATTTCTCTCCTTCTCACTTCTCTGCCCTTATGCAGTGTCATTATTTCCATCGTATGTTACATGACAAAAATACATTTTGAAATGTAATTATTTGCTTTAATCAGAGGGCGTCCTTGTAAGCTGTTGTTCAAAATCACGGATATACAAACATAACAGTTCGGTCAACTCGGTTCAAGTTGAGCACAATGCGGTACATGTTGCTTTGTTGAACAACCACACAACAAAAGGATGTGCATCAGCACTAGCGGATCCAGGGGGGGGGGCCGAATCGGCCGCGGCCCCCCCTATTGGCGGCGAAAAAAAAGAAAAAAGAGGGGAAAAGAAAAAGAAGAAGAAAGGAAGAAGGAAAGAAGGAAAAAAAGGGAAAGAAAATAAGAAAGGAAAAAAGATAAGGAGGAAAAGAAAGAAAGAAAGAAAGAAAGAGAAAGATAGAGAGAGAGAGGGGGGGGGGGGGAGAGACATACGACCTGACGGTGACGGTAACAATGCAGGGGGGGGGGGGGGCATTGACATTTGAGGGGTCAAGCACGTGCGAAACCCGGGCCGGCCCTGGCTTGTGGAAAATTAAGTCGGAATGCAACCTATTTCCCCTAAAAATCTCAGCCTAAACGCAGTGTCTGAAATGCTTAGTGCCAATGCGCTGACGATAATGCCCCTCCAAAAAAATTTCGAGCCATTCCTGAAGAATTTATTTTAAAAGAGGGGGCCGGCCGTGACGGCAGCGTTGGATAAGGGAATGGGGGGGGGGGGGGGGGTGGTAGGGTGTGCACATGTTCAGTTGCGCTCCGCATTGGGGTGCACATTTGAGTAGGAGTCTAGCAAAGGTATGGGGGATATGTAAAAGCACTCATGATAAGGTCGAGCCCGGCCCCCTACAAAGTGGAGCAGAACCTGCAGAAGTGCAATCGGCAGATCCGGGGGGGGGGGGGGGGGGACGGGAGGTTGTCATTCATGGGGCCTTAGGAAGCCGTTATTGAATAAAGGGGCCGGCCACACATAGATGTCAAGCTTTATTTTCTATAAGGTTAGTGCTAAATCACTCTTGATAAGGCCGCCTGGCCCCTTCAAACAGCGGCAAAATAAGGACATTTTGAGCGGTTGGGCCAGTCCCAAAAAATTTGGAAGCCCTTTATTTGTTTGAGGGGGCAGAGCTCTACATCGGGAATTGCTGGGAATACGTACGGGTCATAGAGTTAAGAAGTATTTAACTCTATGGTACGGGTACACATTGCGCGCGCACATTGAAATTGTGAAATTGCGCGCATTCGTTGGTTATCGATGATCTCTATAGCAGCTCTAACTCTAGCGCCTTCTCTATCTAGCTAGCGCTCTAGCTCTCAGCTCGCGCATATTACGTCTATCTTCTGGAGATCACTTTTCGACGACGATCTGGGACAAGTGGAGAGAGGAATGCTGAACCTGAGGCCTTAACGATGCCGAAGTCAACATTGAAAATATCGATATCAAGCAATTCGCTCATGACGGAGGTCTCCTGTGTTCTAAATTTTTTTTGATTAAATATCAATTTTCAGTATACTCACATTCAGAATTCAAATGTATATAAATGACTTGTATATTCCAATGAATAAACAAACAAACAAAGTCACCCGATGTTCGGGCAGCAGAGCGAACTGCCCGAATATCAGATGTAAATACCTTATCTCGTATATTTTGGTAATAATATTTCCTCTAAAGGCTGTAAAATTAAAGTGCCAAAAATTTGCTCGCTTGCTTCGCTCGCTCGCCAGATGTAGAATCCACAAATTGATCGGGCAAGTGACGTCAGTCCTCGCAGAAATACGTATATTAATTTGTACAAGAGACTCCTGTCACGTCGAGTTCGAAATTGAGCCTGCGCGCAGATACAGGTACAGTACTCCTATGTAATGAGTTGATGTAATTGGTGATTGAACTTTGCAATTTTCAAATTTCCGGCCCCCCCTATTGGGAAATCCTGGATCCGCCCCTGCATCAGGGTGTGTCCAACTGAAACTGAGTTGAACAATCTATGTGTATAGTTGACACTGTTTGTGCTTACGTATAATGGCATGAAAATGGAAAATGATTATCACAGATTTCAGTATTTTTCAATACTTTCCACCACTCGGATTCCTTAGAACATTTTGTATGATACAGAGGTCATATTCATGAGACTAGAACAGTTGAACTATTTTCTGTTGCAATTTGTGTGAGGTCATTTTCGTGAAATTACTAGACTATTAGGTAGTATTTGCTTCCAAGCAAACAGTGGCGGAGATGTGTTACGCAATTCTATTCATGGGGGGGGGGGGGGGAGGTCAATTGTTACGTCCCCCCAATGAAAAGAATTTCCGCATATTTCCGCCCATGCAAGCAAATGATAGTTTTTAACGATATACGGGCCAATGTAAAATACACATACATAATCATGATAATGACAATTCACACCTTTTATGTAAATGTTTACCAGTAAGCAGTAATTCTTCATTTCAACCAGATATGACGATTTTGCCTTGCCTCCGGCCTCACGTGGAATAAAAAATATTACAAAGTAGAACGATTAGAACATGAGTGCATACTAGCTAATAATAAATGTTACAATCTTAGGACTAGTTTATTCAACGAAATTATCAAGTATTTCTTGTATTACTATCTTTGAAATTATTCAACAAAAATTTTCCACATCTTTATATTGCAAATAGTTCTTTACATTAATGTCAACATTTAATCAATTTTAATCAAAGCAGGTAGAGCGTTTTCCCACATTATTTCATTTTACCATTAGGAACCCAATCTCAAAAGTGGATTCCACTCTAATTTGGAGCGGATGCAACTCCAAAGGTACTGATCCCTAACATGACTCCTAAAACTAGTGCATTTTCACTCCTATGTATTAATAGAGTGAAACCTACACGAATTTGTCGTATTCCGAGTCGTTGTTAATTCCTTTTATAACACAGCAGGCGAAGACCATCGTCATGATCTGCAGTATAACAAATTAAATAAATACGATTATGATTAACTTTTGAATATTTCTATTAAAGATAAGTAGTTGTTCTTTGAAAGTTGACATTTGCATGGTAGAATAGATTTGGTTCACTATATGTGCAAGTCCGAAAAGGACTGTTGGGTTGGAAACTGAGAGTAGAGCAAGGAAAGAAAGAGAATCGAATGAGAGAGAGAACAGGAGTACAAGATATCGTTCTTGCAAAGGTGAAGTCATGAAAAGGATTAGTAAACTAGATGAAAGGAGGTGAAGGTACTCGACGTTCCGGACAGCTTGACTGACCGTCAGTCAGACCCAACACCGGAAAACCGAGCACAGGTATATACTCCGAAAACGGCATATGGAGCAAGATGAATATAGAGTCCCCATCGTTCACTGTGAGACAGTGTGTAGAGAAGACATGGGGAAAATCGTGCAATGTCGACCTGCTGTTGATAATATATTTTTCAAAAATAATGCTGCCGATATATTTATTTCAAACGTTTGTCATTTGAAAGTCATTTCATATGACGAATCATTCAAGGATTTTGAAGATAAATGACACGCAGCATTATTTTTAGAAATTTATTTATCGTTGGCTGGTTGACTTTGCAAGATTTTCCCTATGCCTTTTGTACACACTGCCTCGCACTGAACGATGAGGGCTCTATATTCATATGCGGTTTTCGGAGTATATACCTGTGCTCGGTTTTCCGAAGTTGGGTCTGACTGACCGTCTTCATTGAGAAATATTTTGGAAACATAATTATTAGAAGGTTCATGGAATTTAAATTTGCCACTCTTGGCTTATTTTTTTATAAGTCAACATATTTAAATGGGTATTTTTTCAGTCCCTACAAATTTCAATTTAGGAGAAAATAATATTTCTCCTTTCCTCTAAATTTCTTGATGCCTGAACACCCATTTAAACTACTTCGAAGAAAACCTAGAATGACGGCGAAGAAAAGCAAGGGGTAACAGGGAAATTAAAAACGGAAAAAAAATATTAGGAAGAAAGGTTTGAAATTCCAAAGAAAGTAATGGCGAAGAGTGTTGCAAAAATGATAAAGCATGCTGAGATCCAGACCGGCTTTTACGCTAAAGTCATGTTGAAAGATATGAGTATACACCATCTTGGCTATCAACACACTATACAATATATAAACGTTAAAAAATAGCAGAAAGATGGAAGGGATAATTGCCCAAAATATAGACGTGACTGAGTGATCGATTGATTAATTTGTTTGATTGTATTCGTCAAAATATCATGGGACGAGAAATGAACAAGACTGAAAGGAAATATGTTTCTTGACAGGATAACCCATAAAAGATAATAATAAACGTATTTCCAACGGGGGCCGGTCCTAGAGAATAAAAACAGAAATGCGATTTTAAAGAACCAAATAAATTATTTTACCTGAAATATGATAAGACCAAATGCAGCCCCTCCGATGGCGAGGTAGTGATTCTTTATCGTATCTTTCGTTGCACTCACACAACCCTATTTGATGGAGAAAAAAAAATTAAAAATTAAGACGCCATTGAGATGATTAGATTTTTAGTACAGACTTAATTTGGTACAACTTACTAGTGGACAGCAAAGGAGGAAACATCTTTCTCCCCCCAGAATGCCAAATAAAAAAATTCTTCAAACATGATTATATTGTCTGCGGAAACAGGCTCTTATCTCACACTCCCATTTATTTATTCATTTATTTTTCCTCTCATGGGGTGGAACACCCTAACAGCAAAAGCTGATTTCCATTGGGGTCCACAGTTTAACAAAAATACATCATGTTCTGACTAAAGTCTAACCCATTGGGTAATGAATGTAATTCAGGGTCTGCCTACGACGCGCAGTGTGTACAGTCTTACAATTCAGACCGTGTTTTACACGATGAGACTGTCCAAGGGTTAGTGCCAACATTGTCCTTGTAGAAGTTGTTTGGTGCGCGCGCGCGCGCGTGTGTGTGTGTGTGATTTAACTTTTTTTTTTTTTTTTTTTTTTTAAAGACTTACATCTGCCCAAACTCGATCAGGTTCTAAAGGATGACCCTTGGTGCCGTCCGAGCATCCTTCAACCTTACAACAGGATTGAGGTACAGCCAAGCCTGCTTGGAGATACTTAGAGTAAGTGTAATCCTTGTAATTAGATGCACCGCAGCAATCGAACTGAATGAAAGGTTCAAATGAAAGAGTTTTTTTATGACATAGGCTGGAAAAAAAATCTCCAATCCTCTCGTAGAAAATCTGATAAATGTCAAGTGGATCTCACGAAGCAAAAATAATTTCGATGCATTGGTTGTACTTACTAACAATAGCCGGTATCTATAAATGCCTCCTATCTTCATTTTCTGTTCGCAATGTTTCGAGAGGGTGGGAGGGAAAAACTTGACCGTTAATGGACCGGGGGGGGGGGGGGGGGGGGGTCACATGCCTCATCAAACAGGACGTAAATGGATAAAATGGATTATATTGCCACAGATCGTCATCATTAGAGGTATAGAGGTATACAGGATATAGTCACTTACTGTTTCCTGGACATCATCCACCGCTTTGGTTGCTCCGTCCTTAACCCCATAAGTATCGTTTATCGTTCTTTGCATGCCTTTCATCATACTATCTTCAATCTAAAAGAGATGGAGAGACAACAAGTTCAATTAATTTTGAGTAACGGTGAACTCAGTAGATTCTCCGTCATATTTGAATGACAATATGTTTTCTGAACGGCAAACATGCCTTGTCAAATGTTAGAAGTTTTTTTTATTATTATTATTATTTTTAACCCCAATGAATAATTTTACAAAAGGGGGGGGGGGGAGAAAAAAAATAAAAAAGAAAAGGTATTCAAAGAAAGCCGAATTTTCGGCTCATCTTAGTCCCATCTTAGCTTCAGAACTTTGACATATTATTGGTATAGGATGTAATTGCACTGATATTTAAAACATTATTATCAGAATATGGATGCAGAGGGATCGCAAAACATTGATAATATGATAGACTTTATGTATGAAAATCACTTTTTGTATCCTTCATACAATAATCCAGGCCATGTCTTCCATTTCATTAAACATTATATTCTGACATACAGGTGAGGTAACTAAGCAATGTTTCAGCCTGTTTCTATCTTTAAAAAGGATTGAAATTATCAAATGCAATGTGAAAATTTTGCGGGAAAAACATTTAAACACTTTTACAAAACTTAATGGCTAAATTTAACATGTAAACACAGTTCTTTATGGACTAGTGAATAGAAACTTGGTGGAATAATTTGCATATCAAAGTATTTACAGGGCTGTCAACTCTGGGGAACTGCTTGGAGGGAGATTCGTGAGTTTTTTTCTCTCGCCTGCCCTCCAATTTTTGAGGTCTCTTTTGAAGTCAAAAAATCTCTGACAAGGAAAAAAAAAAAGGTCCTCAGCATTTTGGGGTCTCTTTTGAAGTCCAAAAATCTCTGACAAGCAAAAAAAAAAAAAAAAAAAAAAAGGTTCTCAGCATTTTGGGGTCTCTTTTGAAGTCCAAAAATCTCTGACAAGCTATCATTTTACACGTTTGGAGGGAGGTTTTTTCATAAAGCGGGAGATTTACATGCTTGGCGGGAGAGCGGGAGGAAGGGCGTCGTGGCGGGAGTCTCCCGCTTTGACGCTGGAAGGACGGCGGGAGAATTAGCGTCGTGGCGTGAGACTCCCTCCAAATGCGGGAGGGTTGACAGCCCTGTATTTACCTAGTATAAAAAAAAACTATTTCGCAAAAACATCCTAAAGTACAATTTCACATATTGATTTCAAGTCATATTTCTTGCGTATGGGAACGTATAAAACAAAAATGAATAAAATGCTTACATCACTACTGAAAACGAAGGCCAGGATTCCCAAGGAAACTTCCGCCAGCACGATCAGAAGAACAAACATGAAATACTGGAGAAAAAGATTTAGCATTTAAAAGAGAATATATAAGTGTTCGTGTTACCTAGCAGTAGCATGAATATCATCAAGATATAATCATATAGGAATATTTGAAAATCCGAAAACTGTAAAGTGTAATCATTGTCGTTAGTAGCAGTTGTAGTAGTAGAAATAGTAATAGAATTTGTAGTACTATCACTAGAAGTTGTAGTGGTAGTAATAGTAGTAGTAGTAGTAGTAGTAGTAGTAGTAGTAACAGTAATAGTAGTAGTAGTAGTAGGAGTAGTAGTAGTAGTAGTAGTAGTAGTAGAATCAGTAGTAGAAGTAGATGTAGTAGTAGTAGTAGTAATAGTAATAGTAGTAGTAGAAGTAGTAGTAGTAGTAGTAGTAGTAATAGTAGTAGTAGAAGTAGTAGTAGTAGTAGTAGTAGTAGTAGTAATAGTAATAATAATAGTAATAGCAGTTAGTAATAATAGCATCAGTAGTAGAAGTAGTATTAGTATTAGTAGTAGTAGTAGTTGTAGTAGTAGTAGTAGTAGTAGTAGTTATATTATTATTGTTATTAGTGGTAGTAGTAGTAGTAATAGTAGCAGCAGCAGTAGCAGTAGCAGCAACAGCGGTAGTAGTAGTAGTAGTAGTAGTAGTAGTAGTAGTTATATTATTATTGTTATTAGTGGTAGTAGTAGTAGTAGTAGTAGTAGCAGCAGCAGCAGTAGCAGTAGCAGCAACAGCGGTAGTAGTAGTAGTAGTAGTAGTAGTAGTAGTAGTAGTAGTAGTAGTACTAATAGAAGAAGTAACAGAAGTAGTAGAAGTAGAAGTAGTAGTAGTAGTAGTAGTAGTAGTAGTAGTAGTAGTATTTGAAGTGGTGGTAGTACTAGTGGCTAGGCCTATCGTCAATATTATTATCTTCATTAATCGTCATCAGCATCATCATTATCATCATTACCATCGTTGCCGTTTTCATTATGGTCTCGTCATATCACATTGTCACATTCTCCATCACAATTACTATAACAATCAACAACGTCATCATCCTCACCAGGATTATTATCCTCCTCCTCCTCATCAATAACAATATCATCATCATCACCTTCATAAAGAACACCATAATCATCATCACCATCAACAACAGCATCATAATCATCATAATCATCAATATACACATCATCATCAAGATGTAGAGTTTCCCCAGAGTTCATTATCCTCACCAAGTGAAGAAGACATAAGCTTTCTTTGATGGCACCGCAGCATCCTGAGAAACCGACGATGAAGATAAAGATACCGATCCCGATGGCGGTCCATGAGACCGCCAAAATCGTGCTGTCCGCGAAGAGGTCCTGGTATTCATAGTGCTTGGCTGTCACGTAAGCCCCTCCACCGATCAGGACGAGACCACAAAGCTGGGATACAACTTTAATTTGATAGCCAATAATCGAATGGGGAGAAATGATGTTTTGGGTATTTACTTGGTGAGCAGTCATGTTTTTTGTGTTTTTGTTGAGGTTAGAATGATTATGAGTTTCATAATGAAAAAAGAAGAAGAAGAAGGAAAAATAAGAGAATCCTATGTACTGGTGTACGACCCTCCGGAAAAAGTGTTACATGTATACGCCACAAGATGAACCTTTAAAAAAAAATCAGAAAAAATCTAAATATAAAAAAATAACATATTACCCTAATCAGGCTGGTATAGAGTGAAAATGCATCTGGAAACCTGAAATGTTGGCATACAGTTTGGTGCAAATACGCATTGAAGTCAACACCATGCTTACCCAAATACAGAAGTTCAAGATGAACAAGAAAAACTTGGCAATTTTGGGCCCGCAACCAGCCACCATTTTGATTTTGAAATCTAGAAAACGCCTTGAACACAAGGAATCAGATCAGGGGACAAAACTAAACTACTCAAGTCAACTTTCTACAGTCGAAACGTCAAGTGACGGCGATGGACGGATGACGATTGTCTTGAGGAACTGAATAAGTTCTATAAAGGATTCGACCTATATGGATTGTCCACTTCACCTCATGAGAGTAATCAATCACGAGACACACCAGGTTCTCATTTCCTCGATATAGAAATCTATGTCATACTGGAATATTATAAGCATTATAAGGATGCCAACAGGTTAATATTTGACTACTCCTTGTAAACTTAATTAACGTAATCTTAACGACAGAGTACAAGGGTCATGTTTAAACTATACAAAAGACAGAGATTGCCAAATCTTTGTAAACATGTATGAAGATATAAGAAAAGTAATATGTCGACGACCATGATAGAGAAGAATGAAATAATAGTAAAACAAAATACCCTTTAATGCATATTTTTATAGATTAATTAAATGTAAACTCAGTGTACTTTTCAAATGATTGTTATTCTTTACCTGTTCATATGATAAGTAGAGAAGAAAAGTCTCTACCTTTTCAGTCATATGAAACTCAACTGGTGAGGGCCCTTTATTGAAATAAAGTGACAAGTAGCAAAATCGTTTTTGGTTCAGTTATGGAATTTGTAAGTTAAGATTGGTATGGGAAATCTCTCATTAAGCAATTCGGTAACTATTTTGATTTTCACACAAAGGAGAAGTTTTCCTGTAGTTTTTTTGGGGGAAAATGGAACATTCCTTTTCTAGACTTTTTGTTCCATTATTTATTGCCATAGGCCAACTTTTACATGTCCTCTCTCGATATAAAATGTTTGTTCAGTATAAATGAAGAATTTACACAGGGGGTTGAATAAATGGGAGAGTATGACATCACAAATAATGACCAAATTGCACATGGAAGATTCCCAATGTCAACAAGGATCTCGATTAGTGGAATATTCATAGCTCATGCATTTTCCCATTTTTCACTATATATATATATATATATATATATATATATATATATATATATATATACACACACACACACACACACACCCACACACGCGCCACACACACACACACACACACACACACACACACACACACATATTTATATATATATATATATATATATACATCCAAAACGGTTTCATTCCAAAAGGAGCTAAATCCACTATTGTCATTTAGGATTTGTTCATTCAACCACATTCCCTAAAGCTGTGTAATATGATTTTTAAGCACATGTTGCGGCTACTATAGTCTACATCATCAGTGCAAAGTTTTGACATAATTGACCCAGTTTTAATATTTTTATGAATATATTTGGATTTAGCTCCTTTTGGAATGAAACATTGAAAAAAAAACCGTCTTTAGTAAAGATGATAAATTCTTCTTTTTTTTTTCAATTCTCGACTAATAAACATCAGAAAATATGTAAAATGTACTCTACTATCAATATTAATGTGTTTCCTTTTGAATTCTAATTGTTAAACGTCTTTAAATGTGCAAAAATAGATATTTGACTAAGTTTTTATTCCAAAAGGAGCTAAATCCATGGAAATTAAAATTATAAAAATTTCTTAAAAATTGAAATTAATTGCTAGATTTTTAAAAACATGCTTGAATTTATCTAAGACAATAGCCCTATCATATATATATCATAATAAAGTAACAGTGGACAAGGGAAAGCAGTAAATCAAAAAAACTTAATTTACTCAAAAATGCTAAATGTGGATTTAGCTCCTTTTGGAATGAAACTCTTCATATATATATTTTGTCTGATGTTTCTGTTTAACCTTTTAAGAAGAGCTTATTTAGCTTTAAGTTCATACTATGCAAGCATAACATGTTTATTGTAAGAATTCTGCTCTGTAAATAGAACTATGCAAAAAGGCAATGAGTAACTGATATGATATAAATTAATAGGTAAATGTGATAGGGATATACACGGCAGAAATATAGAGCTATATGGATTTCACATATTTGGGGTTGACCAATGGCCTCACAGATTTGATAGCTTTGAGTTTGTTTTTGTTTTTTGTTTTTTGGTTTTTTTTTTTTGTTTTTTTTTTTTTTTTTTTTAATGCGGATATATTATTGATATACTTCAAAAATCAATTATTTTGCGCACCACAGTGTTTCGTATTAGGCCCAAATTTATTTTGTAAGTAGCAAGAATGTTCTTTGTTGATGATCCTAGTCATTTCGTATCGTCATTGTTCTTTTGTGGTATTTATGTAGGTTTAATCATGTTATTGAGACTAATTAAATACAAATCTACAATAACTGCATGGTGCAAAAAGAATTATGCTTTCGTAAGGAGGCTTCCAAATAAATCCCAACTGAATCCCCATTTTATCCGTCCCCCCCCCTTTCTCTTCTCTTCTCTCTCTCTCTTACCCATTTTTCTTTCTCTTTTCTCCTCTCTCTCTTTCCTCTCTCTCTTTCCTTCTCCTCTCTCCCTCTCTGTCTATTTTATTGCTCTATACACACACACACACACACACACTCACTCACGCACACACCTCTGCACACATTATGGGGAACTGTATTGTTTTCTCCTATTGTATTTTGTACACCGCGAGCAATATTTTGTACCCCATTAGCAATATTTTGTATCCCATTAGCATGACGGAATAAAGGCCATCATTGTGCTCTTTTGTTATCTGTACCCGACAACTGCATGTATGTAAGCTCCCCCCCCCCCCACACACACACACACGCGCACGTCCTCACACACATTGACTTGTGGGGAACTGTATTGTTTTCTCCTATTGTATTTTGTACCCCACGAGCACTTCTCCTATTGTATTTTGTACCCCACCAACATGACGGAATAAAGGCCATCATTGTGCCCTTTTGTTTTCTCTGTACCCTTCAAGTGAATCTATGTGAGGGCAAGCACACACACACATTCCCACATACGTCATTATATCTTCTGACTCGTCATTCATTATTTTGCTTTCTTGTGTTTACCTCTACTTACACCCTCCTTCATTCTCTCTAATGTCCTCTTTCTCCCAACTTCTTCTCGCTCTCTAACCCCCTCCCCTCTCTCTCTTTCTCTATTGTTCTTGTCCAACTCTTATACTGGGGATTCTCCTCTCCATTGGCTCTCTTTATGACTAATGAAATAAACGTCCACAGTCATAATCTTAACGAGATATTCAATTCTTGATTAAACAGATAAAATATAATAACAAGACATTATGACATAGGCAAAATAATATCCTCAATTGACAAAATTATAATTTTATTCTCCAATTTGTTTCATACATGCTGACTGAATGTAGCAATATATATATATATATATATATATATATATATAATTCCTTTAAAAGGAATGATCAAATCTAAGAGAGCAGCTGTCATTTATCAACTTCAACATCGTAACTTACATAACAGCAACATCAACAACAAATCCATCCATTCTTGTTAATTAAAAAGATAGCAACAATATCAACAAGAACATCATCACTCCACAAACAGATCGAATATAATGATAACGTAACGAATCGTCGTATAAAAGCATCATTATTATACAAATATTTATATATATATTCTTTTTTTAACAGATGTGTTATGGGAAGTATAAAGAAGTTTTCCTATCTCGCTGTGAGGTTTGAATTTTCCGCGTTTCTAATATACAAATAAGAAGATGTGTATAAGAAAGAAAAATGAATGCAAATTATCACTATTCATGCACGCACACACTAAATATCATATTGTGATTGTGTTTATTTCTTCAGACTCCAACTTACGAATTTACTTAAATTCTATTCGAGTGGTCTGGAAAATTGTGTAGATAAAATTTCTGTAAAGAATTTAAATACACCAAGTAACAAACTACTAGATGGATTTGGACTCGCTACAAGAAAATTAGACCTTACTGCTCTATTACACTTTGGTGGACAATATGAAAGACCTAATCGACCGAAACTTAGGAAATTCCCGATTGAAATGGATGTAAGAAAGAGGTTTTCTAACTTATGATTTTTCACAGAACAATCTAATGTAATCATACACCTCTATCACAAAATAACCAACAAGTCATTTAAAAATGTAGGATTAAATTCTGCCTTTTCAAAATACTTTCGTATCATGTACTAATGTACCCTACTTTATAAACACTTTATACAATTATTTACAGACTGAACAACAATTTTTTTCATCGTGTATAAAAAATCAAATAAACGATATGTGTTATATAATCGAATAATCTTCTGGAAGGAAGTTATTTTCCAGTTTTCTTTATGTATTTATGAATATAGAAATTTCTAGAAGAGAAATCATTATTCAGATGTAAAAGTCAGTGTACTCTGTAACAGTGAAAGAATCATTAATTACAGATTAAATAATGCACATCCAGTAGAGGAAGAACATTCTAGATCATTACATTATGTGTGCTGTACTGTATGATAGTAACAATGTAATTGCATGTTGTGACCTGTTTACCTGACCTTTGCATGAACTTCTTAGTAAGAGTGTATTACATTGCAATGAGTCTATAAATAGATCATTGGAATCCCCTTCTTTTGGTTGTTACAACTAGAAGTATGTGGAACTAACAAGAAAGTTCCAAACCTTCGTTAATGTTGTAGTAGAAGGTGGAAAATTCTAATTAAGGGTTGAGATTTTATATAAGCTGGGAGCTTCCACAGAAATTTCAGAATTTATATCCTGACTACATCGTGGAGCATATATTGCGTAAATTCTCAGTTATTACCATCTGATATTGATGATATTGATATTAACCTGTGGAGATCGTCTTGGACCTCATCTTGGACTTAATCTTGGACATCATTCTTAACTTCGTATTGGACATCGTGTTCGACATCATTATCAACATCGCAGTCGACATTGTTATTGACATCGTGGTAGACATCATTATCGACATCGTGATCGACATCGTCGTCAACATCGATGACTTCCTGAATTATCTTGGACATTCTTCGGCTAGATCTTCTGCAATCTCCTTTTACCAGTTGGACACCATGCCATTTTGGATTAACTATTGGGATTCATTATTGTGGATTACTCTACACTTCAAGAATATTCTGGACTCATACTTTGCATACATATTCTGTGGATTACAAGTTTCCCAGCTGAGAATTTGTAAGTCTTTGCTGAATTAAGTACATGTACTAAATGTAATATCTGTAATTTGTTTATATATATACATGTATATGTCATACTGAATTTTTTGTGTAAATATTTTAATTTAGCCATAAATCATCTAAAGTTAATATCTTTTGTTCGGTTCTTATCTTTTGAGGATTTTGGATCGTAACATATGATTATCTGTGACAAACCTGAAAACAAAGAAATATGTATAGATTGCATTGATGAAATAAGAAAATGGTTTAAAAATTGATTTAAACATCTTCTGGTATTAATTCAGGTTTTAAAATATCGAATGTCATTTCTCAGCTTTACAAAAATTCACCACTTTAAGCATAAAGGAACAATACATATGTACAAATTGTTTTTCTTTCTTATATTTATGTGCTTTATTCAAAGAGAAATTGCCTGTTTTGTTTAAATGTATCTTTTAGGTCAATCATATCCATGGAAACTTAATTGCGGTAATCATCTACAAATAATCATTGCGGATATGAATTTGTTTTTCATGACTTACTTCTTATTCATAAATGTTGCGTTATTACATGACATTACATTACATTAACTCTTTATGTGCCACACAAAAAGTCTCCCTGCGCCACATCATATTTCTCCTGGGAAATGTATTTCAAAGGGTTCGATATTATGAAAATGTTTCCAGTGTAAAACTTATCTTTACAGGTCTTTAAAGAGTTTTGGTGTAGGTAATAAAGACCGTAAATGGACAATTTTGCAAAGCTTTTGTGTTTTATTAAGCTTTTCTTCTTTTAATTAAAGTTTAGTGTCAATTGAAACTTGTGGCAAATGAACGACTCTACCAAAACGGTACTGGTGGCAAAAGAAAGGTTAAAGGATAAAACATTCATAGACACTTGCTATTTATTGCTGAAATGCCAAAATTCATATGTTCTCAAATGCCACTTTGATAGTATGTGTTCAGAGCAAATATGTCATCTCAACGTGAGCTGAAGCTGTAATAACTCCTTGCTGATAGCACATGTGATTTGAATTTTAATTGGCCCGTTGACTACTGAAATATCATTTCCCCAATGGCTTAATACATGAACCACCCGGTTCCAGGAGCAAATGGGTGAACAGAATCCAGGAACAGAATTAAAACGTCTCATATTCCTTGCCAATGGCATTTATGACACAGCAAGCGAACACCATCGTCAGAATCTGTTGTAAAACAAGTAGATAAATATCAATTTGATTTTTTTTTTATCAATAAATGCAAATATGTTTTACATTCACAAGATAAATGATCGGAAATTTATGAAGGAAGAATCGACGGTGAAAGGGTACTATGAAATACGTGACAATTATTTTACAACTAACAGAGAAAAGAAGGGATGAGAACATGACTTGTGGGGTAAGTCATGTGGTGATCACTCAAGGAAGAAGGAAACCGCAGACATGAGCAAAAAACAGATGTAAATTAAGAAAATTAGCAAATTAAAAAATAAACAACAGACGAAAGGAGAGTATTATGTTTATACTGTACATAATGAAGAAAGGATAAAGTCAGCATAAAGGACACAAGTATACCTCAAAAATAAGAAGACCGAATGCCACAGCTCCGACTATGACGTAGTGATCTTCTATCGTTTCTACTGATGCACTCACGCAACCCTATAAACGGGACAAAGCAAGAGCAAAATGCACAGGCAAGAAATATAAAATCTTCAAAGTAATGATTTTTTAAACTTTTTCTTTAGAATTACTTTTTGTTTTTTATATATGTGTAATTATAACTCGTAAAACTTCCATTAAAAAATTGTATGTACTTTATCGTGGGCCAGTGAATATATAGTGAATTTAGCTGAAGCCAATTCATCGTCAAGTCAATTGACGGTGATCAGCCTTGGTAGAGCTTGGGACAATATACTATTAGACACTGACAGATGGGGACATCTATACCCACCCGACAAAAATATCACTCCTGCAATATTCCATGAAATATAATCCATCATGGGCTATCAGTGTTATGGTAAGTTTTTTGTTTTTGTTTTTTGTTTTTTGTTTTGTTTTTGTTTTTGTTTTTGTTTTGTTTGTTTGTTTGTTGTTGTTGTTGTTTTTTTTTTTGGGGGGGTGCTTTTTATTCTTTCATGTTGTCATAATAAATGATGGGCAACTTTCTCGGGAAGTTGTGTGAAAAAGTGACAGTCACATTATTGAAAGCAGGTTGAACAGTACCCACGGGAACTATCCCAAAATATCATCATTCACAAGCTAAGTACAAACCAATGGTATGTGCTTACATCTACATAATGTGATATTCATTCGGGGTGATACTTAGCATGCCCAGTGTACGCATACAGAGCAATATCATTGTCCTGATTGTTTTTTTTCTTTCAGAAATATCATTTACCAATGTACAACACCTGGGTCGAGAGCGGCAATAAACCACGTAACATTAACTTCTGCTCTAACACCATCCAAAGAATGATCCAGAATTTCCATATAGGCAATGAAAGACTGAATTATATATGTATTGTACAATCAAAATCTAGCTATACCAATCGTTACCACATTGCTTTGACATAATTCCTATCAGCTACCAGTTTACCATGTACATCTGACGTAAGAGTGGCAGTAGGCATGGTAGATAAAACTTAGCTAACACATAATCATAAAACACAAACTAAACAAATGAAAACAAACAGAAATAAACAAATAAACAAATAAAATCTTACACGGGGCCAGACTAGGTCTGGGTCAAGAGGTGCACCCTTTGCTCCCATTGTGCAATTCGCAATGTGAGTACTGTTCTTGAAACAGCACGATTCTGGTACAGCTAAACCCTCCTCGAGATGTTCGGAGTACATGTAGTCCGTGAAATTGTCTGCACCACAGCATTCGAACTTAAAAGTAATTATAAAAAGGGTTAATTGACGATGTTCAAAAATGATTTAAAAATTCATTGATAAATGTATGGACTTACAATTTGAATGACTGACGATGAAAACCATGCTTGTTGATTATTCCACGTCTTAATTAGGTTTCCTTGCTTGGGTAAGCGCAATTTTTCTTGTATGCCCTAAAAATATCAACTTTCATTCACTCATCAAGAATTATAAAATTAAACAGTAAGGATAAGGGTCGTGTTCTTGCATTATTGCAAGCAGTGTCGATTTCGTATGATGCAAGAACACGACACTGTTGAATTTATCATTTTGATAATTAAATGAAACTTCATGTTGTAAAAGGTATACAAGAAAAATTGCTGTTACTCAAGCAAGGAAACCTAATTAAGATGTGAAAATACCAATAAGCATGCACCGGTTACACCTTCTTTTAATTTGAAATGTAAATTTAGGTAAATGTATTTCTGTTTGAGTTTATATTCTTTGGTCATTCAACCAGGAAAGGGAGGATATTGCATCAAACCTCTCCCTTCTGAGTGTCGGAGCGGATTTTCAACAATGGAGGAAATCAATATTTAACAGAGATGTGAAATTTGGCATTTGTTCATTAATGATTTGTGTTCATTCTACCGTGAGTTATTGCATGAAATTGTCGACATATCTTCAGGAGGTCACCAACAAGCAGGAACTTAACGCCAAATTTATATCTAATAGCAAGATCAAAGCCCTAAACTTACTTCTCGTTTACATAATTTGCTCATCTCTTGTGATCACTGAAGCGTTACACATCTGGATTTTTATCAAAATAAAATCGGACGAACTCCAAAAAAAGACTTGTGATATATAGTTAACCAAAGTAAGCATTTGAATTTTAATCCATTGGCGTAAAAAGAGCTTTTCCAGCCACTGAAGCGTGTAATGCTGAATGAAATGTCATAGGATCATACAGTGATACATGTGCTCCGGTCATAAACAGAATGAAAACATGTTATTCAGATGATTTTACTGCACAAAATCAAAGCAATACTTACTGCACAATTTTAATATTATGGTATTTTTTGTTTTATTATGTTCTAATTCAACCTTGATTTAATGTATATTGTTTGCGAAAGTCGAAAACACCTTTCGAAAACATGAATTCAATCGCATAAGATAAAATTTATCACGGGAAAGCTGTCAAAACTGCATTTTTGGCAATTTTAACCCCGTGCTCACTCAACCGTGAAATTTTCTGCACAAGTCACTTGGTAGGAAGCACATAAAACGTATGCTGCATGCCCTCTGATCTAATGGTGAAAATTTGAAATTTGTTCCGATATCATAGAATCATTGTTATTACATTGGGTTTATGAACTTTGAAAAGTGGCCATTTTGCCTTTAGGGCGTGCTCACTGAAGAGTGACCAAATGATTTCCCCTGAATTTCACCTGAAAGGTAGCTGAGAAGTACAGCTATATATCTCTTTATTCAGATTTCCTCAAACGTTCTTGATTCAGGAATTACATAGATTTGTTTTAGGGGGAACTTATTTTTTTGTGTTGTGTTTTGATTCCATTTCTGCTCCTGGAAAAAGAGAAAATCTTTGCAGAATGTGCATCACCCTGTCTCCACAGAGAGACTCAAAGATTGGATAAAGGCCTTCGCACACACAATGTGACTGTAGTGGATTATGAAAAATTTCATATTTTGGAAAAATAATGTTCAAGCACTCACGTGGCATGAACATTTTGTCCAAAGTGATAAACCGGTTCTCATCATATCCGGAATATGAGAGCATTTCACGAGAAATCCTTTTCATACTGTGTGACCAATAACACCCACTGTGGCCATGGGGAGAACTATATGGTACAATGCTTCCATAGTTTGGACAATGTAAAAAAAAACTGTGGTCACATTTTTATTAAACTGTGTGACAAAGTGTGATACACATACATTTAGTCACACAGAGGTTCGCAAAGTGTACACATCAGAGTGCACTCATCACAGAGTGAAGTTGTCAAAATTTCCATAGTGTGGACAATATGAAGACACGGTGTTCACACTGTTTTTTGTATTTTGTAACACGTTGTTTCGACAGTCTGAATACACACTGGATTTGTGAACATTTTCATTGTGTGGTCAATACAAAAAGCAGTGTGGTGACATTGTTTTAACGGGGCAACCTCGCTAGTCATAATGACCGCTATTCATAAAAGAAGAGGGTCCTTATTCATAATGAAAAATGAGGGTCACTATTCATAATAGGAGAGGAGGGTCCCTTCATAATAGGAAATGAGGGCCGTTATTCATAATAGGAGAAGAAGGTCATTATTCATAATACGGTATGAGGGCATAGCGACCCTCTTCTCGTATTATGAATAGCAGTCCTTATGAATAATAACCCTTATAATAATTAGCCTTTTCTCCATTATTAATAGCGGTCCTTATGAATAGCTGTCATTATGAATAGCGGTCCTTATGACTAGCGAGCGGACCCCGTTGTAACACTGTGTAATCCATATCACTCGCTGTGACCATGAGAGAGAAGCGGATCGTAAAGCTGAAATACTATCATTATGTGGACACTGAAAACAAAATGTATACACCATAAGATCAACGAGAAGAACAGCATATAAACTATGCACCATAATTATATAGGTTGATCATCATTTGCCGTTAGGAAGCTGTTAAAGCGTGGCTAAATGTTTGTGGAAAGGACAGTGTTCATACTCTTTCATAATGAGGCCGAATCGCGGTGCGTGTCCCACACTTTGTGAATCAGGAACACTTCCCTAGTGCTGACAATGCATACAATTTCTAATTATTGTAATTTTCTCAAGTTTGGATTCTGTTTTCTGAGTGTGTATCGTAAACGCAGTTGGGAGAGAACAGCTAAATTAAACGGCATTTTTAACTCTTTCAGGAAAGGAATTATTTAAGGGCTAAATTGATCACAATTTGTTCTTCAAATTGGCAACAATAATATTTTTCTTTTAGTTCTACATGGTTCTAATAAGGTGTAATGTCTTTGAAAAAAATATACATGGTTAGGAATTTTGTCTAAAAGTTTACAAAATTGCCAATTTTGATAAAAAACAATGATGTTGAATCTCTCAATGTGTTGCCAATTTAAGGATTTTAAACTTATTCTTGGTTTTCAAAATCCTTGACATCAAAAGCAATATGGTTATGCAACAAACATGGACAAAGTGTGTGCAGAAATGCTCTTTCTACTCATGCATCTGGTATATTTTTTAGAGCTCTGAATCAAAAGTTATTGAGTGAAACCACTAAATATGGTCAATTGTCTTGAGAGGGTTAAAATAAATAATTATATCAGGAGTTTGTTTTAATCCTTTCAATGCTTAGACTTGATTTCCTTTAAAAATGAATTTAAATTTTCTCACAGACGGATTAAAAAAAAATAATAATAATAGTCATAGTTGTAGGGTACGTCTACCATGTCTACGCGATCTCTTACCGATTCCTGGATGTCATCCACAGCTTCGGTTGCGCCTTCCTTGTCACCATAGGTCTCGTCTATCGTTTTCTGCATGCCTTCCTTCATACTCTCTTCAATCTGTAAACAAGGGAATGTAAAATACAGGATATTCAGTTGAGTATCAAACGCTGAGTTGCCCCTCTTTAACACAAACGCTACCGCTTTTTTTTCTTCCTGGTGTTAAAAAAAAAAGCAGTTTAAACTTTTGATTGTTAATGAGTCAAAAGTTCTAACTTGTATCAGACTGAGGTTTTCATATTGCAAAGTTGAAGGATTTAAATTTCATTTCGAATAACTTCTGTAAAAATTCCTCATCAATATTCTTAAAATAATGCTTTGAATATTTAATTAGATTTCCACTTTAAAAAGATCAAGCCACAAAATCTGTGTGTATCATTAACTAATTCAGAGCACAACAATTGTCCTTGTGCATTGCGCTAAAATTCCAGAGCTGCTCTTTTAACCCAGAGTCATGAATCATTGATGACAATGGAAAGCAAAAGGTTGGCAGAAATGGCAGGCGCGATGCAGAATGGTATTGTTGTGTTTTGAATTTAATTACTGATACACACCGATTTTGTGGCTTTCATTTCTCAACGTGATTCAGAGCATTAAATATCCGTCAACTTTGCAATGTGAAAACCTCAGTCTGATATGAGTTATGAATGATCTAAAGTGTCAACTTTTTTTTTAACACCTCGTATCTATCATAGTATTATTCTCACGATCGGAGGTTGATAACAACATTTTTTAACACACCTCTGTTCTCTGCAATTCTAGTGCTCTCTCGCAGTGCTATTCCACTCCAGGATCTCTTTTCATTTAGTTTTCGGCTCCCCTATTGGTATAATACATTCTACCATCCGTCTGATATATCCTACAAGAGACTGATGTATTTAAATGTGACTAGCGTATTGCCTTTCTTTCTTTAACTGGTCGTATCAGTATAGTTTGTTTAAGCCCTGCCATATGCAATAATTTCTTTTGTTAGTTTTTTTTTTTTATATGTTTCAAGATATTCTCACCATTCATCTATACCCCCACATTTCAAAGGATGCGACTTTTTTCCCACAGTTTTAGTTACTGTCCATGTTTCTGCTCAATACAATAGAACAGACCAAACATACATATTCTAAGTGCGACTTTTACCTTCGTTGCTGTAAACAAGATTACATATACCATATCCGACCACTTTTACAGACATACAAATCTTAGCAATAACATAATCTGGTAGAATAAAAAAAAAATATCTGTACGCGTAATATTAAAACAATGAAAACAAGCTTACGTCTTCACTGTAGACGAATGCGAGGATTCCTAAAACAGCTTCAGCAAGAACGATGATTAGAACAAAAGTGAAATACTGTACAGGGAAAATGGAGTATGAGTAAGTATGACTAATTTTAGTTCAGTTAGTTATTAATATACTAGTGATAAATTATGTAATTCAAGTTAGAAGAAAGTGACATACAAAGGTAGACAGGTGTAGTGGTCTACAAAAGACAAACTCATGTATCTCTTTAAGTTACATTTTTGTTTGATAGTGGCTGAAAAAAGAATAGTACTGAGAAAAAGTTGCAGGGTAAGGTCCGTTGATTCTTAATTAATCATTTTATGATGATCATCAAGATAACATTTCATCTTTTATGACCATTAGCATCAACTTTTATTGCTCTATTCGGTATGATCGTCATCATCATCGTTATCATCATCGTCGTCATTATCATCTTGATTAGCATTATCCCCTTATTCTCATCATCATTACCAACATGTGTATCATCATCGTAATCATCACCATCTTCTTCATTATCAATATTGTCGTGGTCAACGTCATCATCGATCATCATAATAGTCTTCATCAACATCGTTATCATCTTATTAATTTTCATCGAACATACCAGACGACTTCCACCACTTAGTCTTTCTTACCATTTTCAGTAGACACAAGTTCTCTTTGATGGCGCCGCAGCATCCAGAGAAACCGACGATGAAGATGAAAATTCCAATGCCGATGGCGGTCCAAGACAAGACCAAGACTGTGTCGTCCTCGAAAAGGTCCACGTAATCAATATAATTGGCAGTGACGTAAGACCCACCACCGATCAGGACAATACCGCAAGCCTGCGATTCAAATTTGAAATGACTTGAAAAAGCACTCACATAATTATGCTTCCAGTTTCAGTTCACTTTATTCCCTAGACAAATCGACATAGAAATATGAAAGGACATACTTCAATTTATAAAATAATTAATGCAAGACAAGATGGGATAATGATACATAATACATTAATATACACCATTCACATACAGGTTTACAAGTCATCCTTATTTTGGGGAACATGAAAAAATGATTCTGTATATCACGTGAGATAATTATTGCTCGCATGATTATATATTTCTTTCTTTTATTAAATGACAACGTATGGCATAAAATATGACGGAGCTCCATGAAAAGCATCTGTTGTAAGGATGGGTTCCTACCGTAAGGAAAAGTATCTCTTAGAAGGAGTATTAATTAATATGAAAGCAAACATTTTATCAAAACAAAACATGACACTCGTATATAAGATTTACAATGGGAGGAACAGGCAAATAACTCAAAAACAGCTACTAATAAAATCTGGCAAGGCAATGTATAATTTAAAAAAAGCCACGTGTTGTAGCAATGTCACGAGAACGCGTTCATGGAACATCCATTGTTGCAAATTATCGTACAAATGTGTGACCGTCAGCAATGATATAGAGATAATATGAACAGCACCGCCCATGTGGTAAATTAGGCTAGATCACTCAAACAATAATCTAAAAATATAGAATCAATATCCCCCATAATATAGACCTACACTTTAGCCTCAAACCTTAAGAATGGCAAAATTGCGGTGACAATTTTATTGTGTGTTCTTTTAAACCCTATCAACATGATCAACTACGAAATCAAAAAAGCATAAATTAGAGTGAGTTACACGGACATACAAAAATCAGTATGATTATTATGATATCATTAACCCGTTGACTACTGAATTATCAAATTCCCATAGGGTTAACACAGGGACTACCCGGTTCCCATAGGCAATTGGTTAAATCACAAAAAACAAAGATGAGTATTAGATTTTAAAAATCAACAGATTTTCTAAAACTGCATCACTCTTTATTACTTAGCATCACAGGAATACATGATAATTTGTCATCAAAACTATGAGAAACCACTTCTCTACTAGACTCAAAACAATAGCTATCATAATTAAATACCATGTACCACAAATCAAATGGCTACATCGCATTAAAAAACATTAATAGTAGTAACCTAGTGATCTTCAATGCTAAAACTTGGCAAACTGCTTTTA
The DNA here is from genome assembly GCA_025618425.1 of Heliocidaris tuberculata. Classification (NCBI taxonomy): domain Eukaryota; kingdom Metazoa; phylum Echinodermata; class Echinoidea; order Camarodonta; family Echinometridae; genus Heliocidaris; species Heliocidaris tuberculata. The sequence goes on along the minus strand of CM046837.1, from coordinate 30,554,529 downwards.
TAAAACACAACTATATTCAACAAACGGCGTTCATATAGGGGCGCCAATACATTGATGTCTATGAAATAAAATAAACAATAAAATCAAACAACATCAGTATCCCGAATGCCAGATAGCTCTTACCTTACACCTATATCGGGAATGCCAACATTCACTAGATCTGATTCACTGAACACATTATGTTTTCACCCAATAGACCGGTTTACTAAGTTATTCAAATTTATGGATGTTTCTTTCCGGAGGACCTAGTGACCAGGTATTCCACTAACCTGTTATTAATAAATGGACTACAATACTAGGAATCCAGTTTGCATACATTACTTGTTGCTTTGTCGGGCAAGCATCGGGCAAGCTTTCAGGTTGTCAAGAACAACCTTTGTTTAAAAAGCATGCATAACATTTGAATATGTTAGTAAACCGGCCTATTTAGCATTAACAGAAAACCTTTTCACACCAATAACCTGCAACAATCCTTGGCATTGATACTGTGGTCTTAATGAGCTTATAGAAATACTAACAATTGCTAAACATTGCTCTGCAAATATTTTTCAACATAACAATACATATAACAAAATAAAATATGGTTAGCACAAACATAATATTCGAAACTTGATCTCTTATCACTTCCTATCCTCCTAGTCCCCTTGAAACAACTAAACAAAAACTCAGTGCTGTATGTGATGCTGAAAAGCAGTCAGCAAATAAACATGATCACCTATTAAAAACACTGTGTGCTGTCCTGATAACGTACCAGCGAAGTGAAGAAAATCCATGGACCTTATACTATGTATATTTTTACGTTGATAGACTTTTCTGCTCTTAAAAATGAGAGGCAGCCTAAAGAGTTGACTATCGAAATGTTTCAGAATTACTATTCCTAGATTGAACTATATTTGAGTCAATTCCTGCAATTTTGATGTTTATAAAACAAAAAACAACCAAACAACCAAACAAAATAAGACACTTTGACTGCATATTGAATCAAACATCACACTTAAAATTTAATGTTAGTATTTCAAGAAATACATTTGAAGATATACGTTCAAACTACATTGAACCCGGCGGCTTCGTTTGAGCTGACAAGCTTTTTGTGAATGACATGGATGGTCTAAGGTAACTTTAAGGGGTCAAATCTCATATGTAAAATGGGGTGACTATTTCGGGACAGGTTCCCAGACTAATCACTTCTACGTTGGTTTTTTTTTTAAAGCTGCAAGCAAAAGGTTAGAAAAAGCATATGCTAGGTTTTATCGATACCGGTCAATGTAATGTATATAATACACTGACATACTCACCCAAAGACAAATGTTAAGGACAAACAAGAAACATTTTGCAAACTTCGGCCCGCAACCAGCAACCATTTTGATTTTAATGTCAGATCAGTTCAAACAGGATAACTGGCATCAAAATATTCAGTGGAGCTATATTTCCTCCAGTTTAAATACCGAGTGATGTCTTCCCTTTTTCCCGATGCGCACGTTATTGATTTCATGGAAGCGAATCAGTTATTCAAATGGCTTCTAGGGCACGTAGTAATCTTTATATTCGACACCAGGTTATGATAAATTTCGCGACCCTTCAGTTTGAGTTGTTATCATTTACCCGATATAGGAAGCGATGTAGTAAGGGTTGCCGTGACCATAATGATGCAAGCGCAAAGTTCATAACTATTTGACGTGCAGTACGGCAGCAGAATTATTGCTTATTATTTCTTTAGTTTTAGGTTCATGTTTGCCTCTACAGATGCACTACAGAGAGACACGCAGGGGAGGTTGTAAGGAGATATTGTTCCCTGTTTTGTACGAACATGAAAGAAAAGTCCATGTCCTTGTAGGACTATCATGAAGTATTCATAACAAAACAAAAATGAATCTAGATCGCTATTATAGTTTATAGGAATATATAAAATAAAGCTTTTAAGATTTAGATGTAGAAGTATAGTATATAGAAATATTCTTATGAAAGAGTACAATAACAGAGTCAGGTTGAGCTTGATTTATGAAATGAAGGAAAGAGGATCGAGATCGAATGCAAAATGTTTTGCTTGCAGAAATGAATCTAACCTTCGATTAATATCATGGTATAAGGATTTAGGTTACAGGTTACGTAAGTAATAAATATGTCTTTTCATTTTTTTCTCAAGCCACAGCGTATAAGACTATCCAGTATCATTCCAAAGCATTATTTCCAAAGTCAGATATATCGTTTCATTTTACTTTTTGAATTTAACAATGATTTCAACACTCTCCAGTAGACATGGTAGATGTACGTGATTAGCAGTGTTTTGTGGTAAAACAAAAGAAGTATAGGACTATACATGTATAAACGTTTGATGAACGTATTAAAGGGTTGTAGTCTAGTAATTTTACAAAAATGACCTCACACAAATTGCAACAGAGAATATATCAACTGTTCTAGTCTCATGAATATGACCTCTATAACATACAAAAAGTCCTAAGGAATCCGTGTGGTGGAAAGTATTGAAAAATACCGAAATCTGTGATAATCATTTTCCATTTTTCGGCCATTATACGTAAGCACAAACAGTGTCAGCTATACACATAGATTGTTCAACTCAGTTTCAGTTGGACACACCCTGATGCACATCATTTTGTTGTGTGGTTGTCCAACAAAGCAACATGTACCGTATTGTGCTCAACTTGAACCTAGTTGATCGAACTATTATGTTTGTATATCCGTGATTTTGAGCAACAGCTTACAAGGGCGCCCTCTGATCAAAGCAAATAATTACATTTGAAAATATACTGTATGTTGTCATGTAACATAAGATGGAAATAATGACACTGCATAAGGGCAGAGAAGAGAGAAGGAGAAAAATGATGAAAGAAAGAGAGAGAGAAAGAGAGTAAGAAAGGGAGAGAGGGAGAGAGGGAGAGAAAGAGAGAGAGAGAGAGAGAGAGAGAGGGAAAGGGGAAACAAAAGGGGAAGAGTTAGATGGAATATATCACTTTGTAGTACGAGGCTGCATGATAACCAAACATAAAACTTCATTTCAAAAAAAGTAAAAAAATATCTATATCGAAAAAGTAGCTGCTATCAAGCTTAATTTCCTTTATGTAACTTTATTGGGGAACCCTGTCTTGCAACCATAGATTATTCATGTGAATTTGCGGAGGGGTGGATTAAATGAGATATGGCATATATGTGACCCTGCACGACGGTTTCAGGCGGAAGTCGCAAAAATCAAAAAGTCTAATTTTACATCCTCTAGAATCTCTGGTTCATAAGCTTTAAAATGATGTATAACAACTCTATTTTGCTCAAGTAGAAGTCATCGTAAAAAGCGATTAAAAACACGGAAAGTATCAGAATAGAAATCTAAATAACGGAGAAAATCGCATTCAAAGTTTGGGTGCGAAGCAAAAGCTGAGGGTGCGAAATTCAGCGTGACCCGCTTCGAAACTTCCTTAGCAACGTTCCCCCTTGAACTTGCCCTCTCGAGCATGAGGCAGAGTAGCGTGCCGTGTGCAAACAAAAAGAAATTACTCAAGCGGTACACTGTCACGTGACATGCTCGCTCCATTGGTCAATGGCTGACCCAGGGCTGACCATTGCGCGGGCTTTTTGTTGACTTTTAGCCGCGGACCTGAAGGTGGATTTGTGACACCGCAAACGCAATCGTTGTCCATTCTAAGAAACCATTTTACACTCTTTTCGTATACTTAACCAGCATGAATAAAATCGGAATAAATCTTGTCTTACCTCTAGAGAATTAATAGAACGAGACACGCATTTCAGCGGGAGGGTGGGGCGAAAAAAGGGCTCCTTCTTGTTCATTTTTAATGCAAGAATCAATAGCGAAATAGTGCCGAGACGCTTGGGGATAATATCCTCATAGCGGGCTCGCCAGGGCAGGATCTTCTCACCTTCACTCATTCAACAACCGCATGATTACAAATGAGGATTACGTATTATTTGGCAAGTGAGGCAAACAGTTTATACCCCCACCCCAGAAAGGGAGAGATAAATAGATAGAGAGAGAGAGAGGGGGGGGGGGGGGGGGCGAACGGAGCAATATTATTACATGTGCATGTAGTTGCATTTACGGAGCATTATTCTATTTCACCTGTGACTAGAAATCGAAATATCGAAATTACCAAATTTATATATTGTTAACATGCTAAAACTACACTTAACAAGTATTACGTAGACTTCAAGACCCTCTCCCGTCTTATTTTGTTTTCGCATCCTTCACAATGCTAAAATAAAATGCACCCTCTGGAAAAAAAAAATAATAGAAACCTGCACCTCTTTATTTATTTTATTTATTTATTTTATTTTATTCAGATTCCACATTTACAATGAAATTACAACAATATGTATAAATTACAAACACTGCAAAAACAGAGAATACATAAATATGACATAGAAAGGTGACAAAATGATATGTGGAGGGATCTACTAAAAAGCTTAGCTTGTGTGATGTAGACCCCCTAATCGAATAATGATACAATAATATATGTTTAAAAAAAAACAAACAAACAAAAAAAAAAGATTTTCGTTTAAATTAAAGTAATTGTTTGAGAGGGAGAAAATTACTAAACAAAACATATGTACATTATATACAGTTGAGCTAACATTACAATATAAAATTATTGAAATAAAAGAGATTTCGAGTGGAAATCAGTATATTATATATACACGTATATATAACTATTATAAAAAAAAAAGATAAATACACTATTATGGAATGAAAAGAAAAGAAAAAATAAATAAAAGCAGAGTGAATTATTTACATCAGTATAAGTCAGTCAAGTGTTTCTTCACAAGATATTTGAACCTACTTAAGTTAGGGGTAAGTTTTAAATTCTGTTCTAATGAGTTCCAATATTTAGGACCATTGAAAAATATAGTTTTACTGGCAAAAGCCGTTCGAGTTTTGGGTAAATGATAATCGTTTGCTTGCCTGGTGTAGTACCTGTGTAAAGTGCTATTTTTTGCAAACAGTTGTTTCAAAACGAATGGCATATTATTTCTATCAAGATTGTACATGAATTGGTACAGCTGAAATCGATAAAGGTCATGAATTATGAGAATACGATTTTGGCGAAACAAAACATCAGTATGCGCTCTGTAAGATGTATTACATATTATTCTCAAAACCTTTTTCTGCAAGAGTAAAATTTTATCTAACCTGGATCTTGCTGCGTTTCCCCATGCCAAAATGCCATAATTCAGATATGGTAAGATGAGAGTTGAATATAACATCAGAAGTGCTGATAAAGGAAGAACATGCTTTAGTTGATGAATGACTCCAATATTTCTTGATATGGTTTTGCAAGTGTTATCAATATGCGAATTCCATGATAATTTATTGTCTATAGTAATACCTAAAAATTTGGTTGCTTTAACTTCTTTAATAACAGTGTTGTCAAATATAATTTGATCAGATAGATGTGATAAGGAATTACTAAACAACATATAATTTGTTTTTTGTAAATTTAAAGATAGTTTGTTAGCTTTTATCCAATCCGTCACCTTTTTAAGTTCGGCATTTAAAACAGTGACGAGTTCAATAGGATCGTGATGTGAGTAGAACAGATTGGAGTCGTCCGCAAAGAGTATAAAAGAGAGAATATCAGACGACCTTTTAATATCATTTACATAAATTATAAATAAAAGAGGGCCCAGAAGGCTTCCTTGAGGAACTCCGCAATTAACAGGTTTGGTAGAAGAGTCCGAATTGTTTACGCTAACAAATTGTACTCTACCTGAAAGATAACTCTTAAACCACTTCAATGCATTCCCTCTGATGCCATAGTAAGCAAGTTTATGTAGTAGTATCTCGTGATTAATGGTATCAAAAGCCTTAGAGAAATCAAGGAACATACCCACAGTGTGATTAGACTTATCAAAAGAACTAGAGATTTGATCTATGAGAGTTAAAATAGCGTGGGTCGTGTTGTGTTTTTCTCTGAAACCAAACTGAGAGTCGGATATAATATTGTATTTTTTAAGAAAAGCAATAGTTCTTACGTAGACTACTTTTTCCAAAATTTTTGAAAACGAGGTTAATAAAGATATGGGGCGATAATTGTTGACAGACAGGTTATCACCTTTTTTGAATAATGGGATCACTTTAGCAATTTTCATTTTAGCTGGAACTTGGCCAGACTTCAAAGATAAATTGAATATGTAAAGCAACGGATCAGCAATGGAATCGACAATGCTTTTCAAGAGGAAATTGGTTATACCGTCGTAACCAGGAGATTTGTTTGATTTCAATCCTAAGACAATATTAACTAACTCCTGCCTAAATACTGGGGTAAAGAAAATAGAGTTGTCATTTGGCATTGTTAGAAATTCGTGAAAGGATTTATTACCTGGAATAATAGTCTGAGATAATTTGGAGCCTACTTCAGAAAAATAGGTGTTAAATGTATCAGCTATTACGTGATTATCTTCAATAAAGGCGTCATCAACACGCAACTTAGAAATTGACTTGGATTTTTTACCCTTATTCAGAGCACCATTTATGATTTTCCAAGTGTTTTTAACGTCATTTTTAAATAGATCTAGTTGTTCCACGAAATATCCCCTTTTCGCCAAGCGAAGGGTTGTAGTAAGCACATTTTTGTAGGAAGTGTATTTCATTCGTGAAGAATCGCAAGGTTTAGAAATAAAGTCGATATATAAATTATTTTTGCGATTAATGGATCGTAGAATTGATTTTGTAACCCAAGGAAGTTTAGGTATGCGTTTATAATCATATTTCCGATGTTTTTTCAATGGTATGCAAAAATTTATGCAATTATTTAACATGTTTAAAAATATTTCAAAGGCTTGATCAACATTTTCTTTCACAGAGTAAACATCAGACCAATCAGTAGAGTTTAACTTGTCCTGTAAAGAGGTTATATTTTCAGGAGTGAAAATACGACGTGCTCCTAAGTTCATACCATCATTTTTAGTATTTGGAAGTGCTAACTGAATGTGAGTAAAGATCAGAAAGTGATCAGAAATGTCAGTCACAATAATGCCAGCTTTAGGAACAGGTTGGCAATTACAGAATATGTTGTCTATAAGGGTGGCAGAGTGATCAGTCACTCTCGTAGGTTTAGAGATCAGTGGCAAAAATGATGAAGATAAAAGGTTAGTGAGGAAATCATTAGTAGCCGAATGATTGCTGGATAGGAGATTTATGTTAAAATCCCCTGTAATGATACAATTACTGTTTCTAAATGCACGGTTTTGAAGAAGATCATTGATAGCAATTAAAAATTCATTCATACAAGCAGACTGTGGTGGTCTGTATATAACACCGATGAGCAGTTTCTGACCTTTCTGAGTTACAACTTCAACAAATAAAGACTCAATTGCATCAGTCATACATTTCAAGTCGTCTATGACCACATAATCAAGTGAACATGGTATATATAGCGCCACGCCACCCCCTGGTTTGTTAGATCTGTTATTAGTGACGATCCTGTATTCAGGTAGCGTAACTAAATAATTAGCGGTCTCTGAAAACCAGGTTTCTGAGAGAGCAATAACCGGAGGCACTGACAATTCAGTATTTCCTAAAAATGATCGTAATTTCTCAAAATTTCTATTTGCACTTCTAATATTAAGGTGCAAGACAAATAAGTTGTCGTTCTCAAGTGTTTTAGCATAATCTTTGAATAAACATTCGGTATAGTACGCAGATGAAGGAAGATGAACTGCTTCGTCATGAGAATCAAATTCAAGTTGAAGCTCATCAAAATTGCTAGCAAGAGCATTGGTGGCAAAATGATCAAACCTCGTATTACTGTCATATCTATGCGAGATAACATCATTTCGGCTCCCCTGTACTACTGTTATAAATTCATCTTCGTCTAAATTGTTAAAGGGAAAATGTTCGTTGTCAATCATTGACATTTAAACTACTTATAACAGAATAAATGCAAAAAATATTGAATGATACAAGGGATAAAACAAAGGTCAGAACTGCTTCTCGGTAAAAACGTATCGCGGAATTGTATTTGACATAACTAAAAGAATTAATGCACGAATATGAAAAGTTCTTAAGAGAATTTATAATCCATATGCCAAAATGCGTATATAGTCTAGAATAATACATCAGATAACATAGAATAAGAACAGAACAGAAATGAATGCAGTAGCTTGAAAGTTTATAGCTCCGACGAAAAGTAGTGAAAATAGAGGGTTTTGAAGAAGAAACCATAATGTTTATGTAGTAAAGACAGTGCAAATATTGTAGCCCTATTTCAAAATTGATTAATAGCCGGAAGTTCATCATTGTAATAAAGATAATAAAACAATAGAGTACTTAATATGAGTTTAGTGATTATTTAATCTTTACAAAGTCCTCTTTGCAACTCACGATCATGGGCTGGCTCTTTTCGTCTTTCCTCACGAAGATCCGACCATTCTGGGTCCACAGGAACTTGAAGCCAGCACTCCTCCGAACTCTATTGGCTTCCTTCAAGAGCTCCCTCGTTGATGAGATCAGATTCTCATTGACGAATATCCTGCCAGTGGATCTGAAGCCAAGGTCCCTGGTGCTGAGCGTCTTCAGCTTCCTTCTTCCATCGTAGACAGCGTTGCGGGCGCGTCTTGAAGCGAATCTCACGATGAAAGCACGTGGGCGTTGGTTTTCCTCAGAGAGACGTCCAAGGCGGTGCACCACATCGATGTCTTTTGCAGATGTTCCTGGGTAGATGTGTTGAGCTATCTTAAGGACTACCTCCTCCGGGTTCTCTCCTTGTTGTTCGGGCACTCCGGTGATCTCCAGGTTGACCCGGCGATGATATTGGTCAAGCTCATTAAGTTGTGAGCTCAACTCGTTGACCTTCTTCTCCAGGTGGCCGTTTTTCTTTTGGAGCTCCTGGTTTTCTTTCTCGATCCTCTCCGTCTTCTTTCTCATTTCTTCAAACTTTTCATCTAGAAAGGAAATAGACTGGACTATTCCCGACTGCCCTTCTCGAACATCTACAATAGCCTGTTCGAGGACCGATAGCTTGTTGTCGATGAACTTGGATAGCTTGCCAAATTCATCCCGAAGAGATAGCATCTGGTCGAGCTGAGCGTTCTCCTCGTCAGTCATGCGGTTGTTGGGAGGGCCAGAGGATTTTTTCTTACCAGCGCTGTTTGTAGGCATTGTGACGTAACAAGGAAACAAGTCAGTAACAGGTGTTGGTGAAGACCTCTAGTTACGCAGATGAGATGCGCAGAATATGATGCATTGATGCGCGAAGAAGAGTTTTTCAAAATTCAACAGACGTGAAAAGTGGACGAAAATTGACGAAAAAGGTTCGAAAAGATCAAAATGAATGAAAAAATTGATGAACGAAGATAATATCTATAATCACCGTAAATTTCGCTCCAAGTCCATATAAGGCACTTCCCATCTACGTTCAAGAAAGAGGTCAGGAAACCCACAAATGCCGGATCCCTTGTGAAACACGTCCTTCCTTGAACCTCTATTCTTACCTCTTTAAACTTTAAATGTATGATATTTTAGACATGTATTAATCAAGCTAAAAGAAGAAGAAAGGAAAACAATTTTAAAGGAAATCTCAGGAGTTTTCGACTTTAATCAAAATATTATGTTAACAAAAAGAAAAAAGGTCAGACGCTCATTCCGTTTCCCATAAAATTCTGTCACATTCTCCATTATACCATCATGGCTTCTTAAAACTATAGCCGCGAAGCGAAAGTGACTGATAGTCCTACTGGTTTAAAAATAATTGGGTTTTGGAAATAGACTTCATCATGCTGATGGCGATGAATTGTTTAATATCATATGAAATAATTTTATCAACGTTGAAAAAAAAAATTAAAAACAGGCTGATATAGGCCGACATTCCGACATTATCGCGAACGGGAAACCATATACTTTCCCGTAGAATAATAACAAAAGCGATTGCTATCTCTCGTTGGGCCAGGTTACCTATATTGTTGTGTTTTTTTTTGGTTTTTTTTTTAATGTATAATGATCCAAGTCAAAATGAACGCAAAAGAAACTAAAGTGAGCAAATCCAAGTTTGGGAGCAGAGAGGAAGGTGTGACTTTGATGATATGATGCTTCCCCTGGAAATTTTGAAGATCAAACAAAAATAAAGAAAGGCTAGTCGCGTCCCACAAACCAGCATGTTGATACCCATTTAGTTCAAAACGCAGATGTACCTGGAGCTTTTTTTTTTCTTCACAGAAACACAATTACAAAAGTCGCAAAAAAGAAGCAGAACTAAAATTTGCATAGAGAAAAGAGAATTCAGGGATCATGATACATCGATTTCAGACTGTGTTTCATAACTGTTTCAAAATGCTGATTCTGGTTTCGCAATAAATCATCGTACGATAAAGCGCGAGCAGGTGGCAAGGACAAGGAGTTATCACAGCCAGTGCATACGTATTGCCCATGTAAAGATTTCAGATCCTTTAAACTCTTTTCATAAACTTAACCAGCATTATAAGAATCCGTATCAATTGTCCTGCCCTTGGAGAAGAACAATACAAGACATGCATTTAAGCGGGAGGGTGGGGGTGAAAAGAGCTCCTTTTGTTCATTTTAAACCAAGAATCAATAACGCTGAGAGGCATAGGGGGCATTGTTTTCAAACTGGGCCCGTCAGCGTGGTCAGGGTATGTTCTATTCAACCATAATTCCACCTTACCCATTCAAAACTGCATGTTGCATTGTTTCGCAAGTGAAGCAATCGACCAATACACCCCCTAAAAAAAGGGGGGAAGAGAGAGAGAGAGAGAGATATCGTGTGTGTGTGTGTGGGGGGGGGGGGGGGTTTATTGCACTTAAAAAGTAACATAATTCCCCGTTATTTTGTTTGAGCAACCTTCATGATGCTTAAAAAAAGGCGCACTCTGAAAAATAAGAAAATGCCCCTTTATAAGACATAAGTCACTTTGAGCAATAATGTACTTTTCGGATTAAAGAAAATTAAATCAAATATTTAAAACACGCACTAAGCTTTTAAAATACCCTTTTCATTTTAAAGGAAATCTCAGGAGTTAAAAACTATATTGTTTGGCATATAAAGCAAATGATTAATAACCCCCCCCCCCCCCCCCGAGAGAGAGAGAGAGAGAGAGAGAGAGAGAGAGAGAGAGAGAGTTTAGGTCGACTATTTTATTATCTAATTTAGGCAGACAGGTGTTTTATTTCACCGATTAAATGCCAATTTTTGGTGAAGAAAACCCACTTTCGAAAGTTAATGGTGCCCTTCCTATTCTGACATCCATCCCCTCCAATAGTTACTCTTTGTTTAAGAAATAGATATATAGGCATGCTTTTTGTGAGACAGAAGTCGCTCGGCTATCCTAAGAAATGTCAATGGTTTGGAAATTTGAACTGAAGAATCCGAAAGTCCAATCTCTGAACATTTTGTTGGACTTTGTCATTTGCAATTATATATCCACTCATGTCATGAAAAGAAAACAAGCTTTGTTTTTCTCTTCAATATTAAAGCAAATTGATTTTATAAAGAGGAGATAATCTTCTGTACCTGATGAAAATACGTGTAAAGCAAAAAATGAAATAAAAGAAAAAAGATATAATTGATTATCGTGCTGTTTATAGGGCTACTAATTTCACCATTCCATGTCATAGAAAACGTAGTAATTTGAAAAAAAGATCAAAATAAAAGAATCGTCTGGACATGTACTAGGTAACTAGGGAACTCTTAAGAAAGCTGAAATTGACTTTAATAGAGTGCAGATATTGCGTCAAACAAAAGATCTGTTTATATCATAGCGCTGTTCCAACTTGTGTTCCACTCTCTGTTTAGCCTGAAAAGAGTTAGGAGATGTGAAGAGAAGAAAACAGTTGGCTTTCAAAAAGAGAACAAAATCCACGAAAACAGTGACTGTGTCAAGAGCGATTTAATGTTAACGGGTGAGAATAATGAAAACTGGCTATTTAGCGTGAAGAAAATAAGGATGATCATAAAACGAATACCTATTTATTATAGCGCAGTTGAAATTCATTCCACTTTTATTATTCCATGAAGTAGAAAGTGACGTGAAAAAAACAACAACAAACAACTTAGCTTCAAAAAGAGGACAAAAAGAATGGAAGCACGATGTCAAGTTCAAAGTTTATACTGATGCTTGATTCAGGAAACAAAAAAACATTAATTTTGGTGGGTTTTTTTAAGGTGCATAATTCCGAAAGTTCGTTTTCTGAGGTTCCATAATTCCGAAAGGTTCGATATTCCGAAGGTTCGTTATTACGAAATTGGAATAGGTTTATTATTTCCGAAAATTAAATGGAGTTCATAACCCCGAAGGTTTATAATTCCGAAAATGCAGTAGAACCTTTTCATTTTCTTATTTAATTTTCGGCATCACGAGCCTTTTGAATAACGAACCTTATATACTTCATTTTTGGAATTAGAACCTCAGAGCTCAGGATAAACAAAGCTTCGGAATAACGAACCTCCGGAATTACGAACCTTTGGAATAATACAAGAAATGTTCGGAATTATGAACTGAGCTCTATTTCATTTTCTGAATTATGAACACCCTTGTATGGGAAAGTTTTATGCCCCAAATTGTATCAGGCCTGTTACTCTTTGAGCACATCTCTTTAGAAAATAGCAACTTGTAGAGATTTTAAAAATGAACTTGTTATCTAGAGTGACAAATAAGAAAGATCATCAAACAAAGGATCATTATTATAGCGCTGTTTAAGGTGCATCCTGCTCTTTATACTGCACCATTAGGAAGCAAAACGAAAAGAAACAAGGGAGCAAAAGGCAGGGAATAATTCATCAACTTCAATGTGTACAGGTGCGTGATTTAGAAAAAAAAATCAATGAAAATTGGGGCCTGTGTTGCTTTTTGACCTACAACTTGTAGGAAAGCTCACAACTCTTTAAAATGCCAGGATTAACTATTGCGAAGAATAAATGAAGACAAGTAGACAAAAGGTCATTAACATAGTATCATTTTAAGTGAATCCTGCGCTTTATCCTTAGAAAGCCGCAGAGAAAGGAAACAAAGGAGCAAAAGGCAAGAAAGCATCGTGTCCACAGCTGCGTCTAGAGAAGAAAAACTGCAAGAGGGGCCAATAAGTTTGGCAGATATTAAAAAGCGGGCCCGGTATGGTTATTTCCCGAATAGTTTTTTCCGCTAGGCTTCGTTGCGACCTCGCTCTATATAATGCATGAACAAAACAAACTATATACCTACTGCTTTATTAAGTAAATGGATAATTAACTAAAGAGAAAGGGTACAATTATTATGAGCTTTATACCGCGACTGACTTTCTTATTTGTCTTACAAGTAAAACAAAACAAAAAAATGGATGGTAAAACGAATTCATTACAGAAAAGGACGATTTGATTTTATAAAGAATATAATTCGACGATTTCAAGTTGAATGCACCCACCGGTCATGCATATTCAGGTACCTATTTACATGACAAGTAGGTGTACCACGAATGACCAATCACAACGCGCTAAGCCGTCAGGCTGAGGATTACGTCATCCGGCGTACGAGGCCACGCCGCCTTAGCAACAAAAGAGAGGTGTGCAAAGATCGAGCGAGCGAGCAATGTAAATTTTCGAAAACCAAAATCCTGATGAAGCGTTTTGGAAAGGGTAAATACAAACACAGTTTTCAGGTACTTATACTTAGTATTTTGACTTCAAATTTTGGGAAGTGGTAAATGAATCATTAAAGAATCCAAATACGTAAAAAAAGAAATTTGGGGGAAAAATGACATTTACACTAAAACACGCTATTTATAGACAAGTACCACTTGCGACTTCCGCCTGGTTTCGTCGTGAGCGGTCACATTATTGAGGGGCACTCATCGTTGCTAATAACCTCTTCTTCTTTTTTTCAAAATGGCATTTTCCTGATGAACAAAAACAAACATATAAACAAAAACAAATGATATATTATGCGGCAGTGAACACAAAAATGGAAATACTTCTTTGAGGGTTTTGGAAAAAAAAAAAAAAAAAAAAACGGCACTTGCCGTCGTACACTCTAAAACTTAAATTGTGAAAATTAACATCGAGAAGACCAAGGACTGAAAATATCTTAAACATGCTGAAAATATAACATTTGTAGTGTTAGATACAGCAATATGAATAGTGTGATATAACATGTTAACATGTTATATGAATAGTGTGATATAACATGTTAACATGTTAAAAACGATATCACCCTTTCAAATGTTGATTTAACTTTTTATTTTTTTTAGAATGCGTTGTCTTCCAAGAGGAGAGTGGCACCCTACTGATCATTGTAGGGCAATTTAAGTTGCCGCCAATAATTGGTATTATTTTTTGTCTTTGTCTTTTTTCCCACCAGAAGCTTATTTTTTCACAGCCAAATCATTTAATTTAATCAATTTGTAGCCTATCTTACAATTTTATGAAATCGAAGTTGTTGGATCGTAAATGTTGCCCATATAGGATATGTTTGACTACCTTGTTGTCATTATTATTACCATCATGCATTCGTGCCAATGTTTATGTCGAGTAATACCAATCTATTGACCAACATGACCAACATGACCAATGTTCATCTAAATTTGAAAGTAATATGAAGGTTTATCTTAAGTGATTCGTTAATTAATAATCATATTATTTGACATTACTTACCAATGCCAACATTTATGTGATGTAGCAGCAATACGTACAAGTGTTGCTTTAAAATAGTTTTGAAATCAGGAGACTATTTATGTACCACTGGTATGAATTATAATTTTGTGTTTGCGTTTATGTATCCATCGAATAAAATACTTTAAGATCATCGTACATAATATATTCAATTAATTTATGGATCTTAACTCAAGGCATGGGTCATCTTAAAATCTTGTCAAGTTGTCACTAAATATTCCATTACAGGCCCAGCACTCATTATGTGTCAAAGTGTGCACGTGACCCTTCTCATGATGGCCCATAAAGATGGCAAAAAGAAAAATAGAGAATCAAGAGACAGAAACAAAGAAAGAAAGAAAGGGAGAGGGGCATTAAAAAAAAATTAAGACCGCTCCCTCACCCTCCCCCGCTCAGTCTCCATGTTCTGCACTTCATCAACCTAGTATGACCCATGCCTTCCCCTAATGACAGCCAGTGCCCCCTAAATGACTGGACCCATGCTACACAACGATCTTGCAATGGTGAAAAAGCGATTACACACGCGCTATAGAAATCGCGTGTACGCTGTTCACCTTTCTCTGTTCGGACGATCTGTGAAGAATACACAGCGCACACAAGTTTTACATGGATGGTTGAGAAAAACCTTTAAAAAACCACTAATTTCCAGCACTTGGATTTCTTAGGACTTTTTACATGTTACAGAGGAGACCTTTATTGGTATTGCAGACCAGTCAGATTTTCTGTTGCAATTTGTGTGAGGTTCATGCCTTATTTTTCATAAAATGACTGCACTATTGTCGGAGAAGGGGAGGTAAGGATGGGGTTGACCCAGGGTGTAGTGAAGTAAAGTGCATGTGATTATTACAATCGTGATGATGATGATGGCTTCTTGTATAGACCTGGTGTTGGCCTCTGCTGGGCGCTCATAACGCTTAATTGCTCTAAAATGTCTCACCAAATCCAACGTTTTTAGTCAGTGTCACTTTAATAAGAAAATTTATTTTTACCTCCTTTTGATGTAGTTCATACCATATTCATATATTTCTAAATCTCTCGTCGGATATCATATCCTTGTGACTCTTCGGTAAATTCGAACAAAGGCTAGCAGCCTTCTGATGGGATAAAAGTCCGCGTATAAAAGTTTGCACGTCAGAACCCCCGGTCCCATTAACGATAAACTGTACTATATATTTCTACTTGTAGGCCCTACTTTCTAATATTCTTTAGTAATATTCTTTAGTAACACGTAGTATGGATCGTACAATCGTAAATAACTCTGTTTCAGACATATCTAAGAGTGGTCTGGAAAGCTCCCCCCCCCAAAAAAAAAAAGATCAACAGAGAAACATGGCTCTTTCAAATTTATTTGTTTTTCTGAATTTCAAAAAACACCGGTTGGTGGGGGGGGGGGGGGTGATAACTTACATTCTTTAAACTTATTAGAAAAATGATCAGAATGTTATTTTTTTTGTTCGTTTGTTTGTTTGTTTGTATCTTTGTATTTTTGTATTTTTTTGGAAAATGTATTGTCTGTTGTTTTCTTTTTTTTTTTTTTTTTGTTTGCTAACTTCTGATATTTTCTTTGAATCCAATAATGGTGACTTTCATGGGTAAAAATCGAACTTAGCTATGGTTAATGGGAACATGGGGCAGAACCTAATTAAGCCATATCAACTCTGTATAATGATATTATTCGCAGATTTCAAAAAAGCATTCGATAAGATAGAGTGGTCATTTGTACTGAAAACACTACGATATTTCAATTCTGGCATTGACTTGGTCAATTGGATTACAGTTTTGTATGTTCGTGTGTGATTAACAATGGTTATGCCTCAGAATATTTTAAAATTTCATGCGGTGTAAGGCAAGATTGTCTGTTAAGTCCACTCCTTTTCATCATAGGTAGTGAAATATTTGTAATACGACGCCTTAAACTATGGAGGCTAAATAAGACAACTTTGTAGACTCAAACTTATGATTCAGAGTGCGAATACATTGGCATCATATTCAGATCTCCATACACTTCTTGACAATAGCTAGCACTATCACCCATATCATTAACATCCCCCTTTCTTTAGTTAGAAACCATTTGAAACAAATGAATATCGTAACGCAATCAAATAACTTTACTAAGTCTTTCAAGGAGTACATATATCTGTGTTCTGTGTTCACATGTCTTTCCTTTTTACGAGTGCTGCTATATATTGTTGAGTTAGTAAGTTGTCATGACGATCCAAATCAAGAGGTAACTGCATCTTTTGTATTTGCGATAATTTGCTTCATCAATATTTTCATATGAGGATTCCAATTCCACACGTTGATAATATATCTTCTGAAGACTACATGTTTCCACATTGATCCTTTTTACACTTTTCAAATCTCCACACAGCTCTTTTAATACTTCAATATTTCACTGCGCTTGAAGACAATGAAATCACAGATACTTTTGCTTGTTTCAAATTTTATACTGGTTTTCTGATAAACACAAACTAGAAACTTTCACGCGAAATAACACTGCTGTCGCGAAGTCAACACGAAACTACAAACTTTCCTGCGAATTCAAAACTGCTGCTTTCGCGAACTAAAGCATGAATCATATTTACACGCATCTCAATCTCCCGTTACAAATTCAGGGGATTTGGTGGTCGTCGATTTCTGCGAGGATAACGACTCTCTGTCACTTGGGCTGGCGCTGGAGTGTCAAGGAGGTCATCGTCGTCCATCTCGAAGTCAAGCTCGTGGTGATTCGTCGCTAAGCGAAGGTGTCGGCGGTTTCGACGGTAGCGAACTCCTCCCTCTCCTTCAACGACGAATGACCTGGGGTTGGCATCTACAGCTACGACGACAGCTGGTTTCCAATGAGTATGATTTCCTGCTTTCATCATTACAGGATCACCAGGTTTCAATGAGGGTAGCTGCTTAGCACAATGATCATAGTACTTCTTCTGCTTCTCTTTCAACTGCGTCTGCCTGATGACAACACCCTTCTTGGTAGCAGGTTTCAATAGCTGACTGGAGGTCGAGATGGTGGTTCTCGTGCTCCTCCCCATCAGTATCTGTGCTGGTGATGGCAAACCATCACCTGGTGTATTTCTGTACTGCAGCAATGCCAGATGTGGATCCTCTCCTGCCTCTCCAGCCTTTTTCAACAGTTTCTTCACCACTTGCACTGCCCTCACTGTTTTGCCATTTGATTGTGGGTAGTGCGGGGATGATGTTGTATGGACAAACCCGTACTGCCTGCTGAATGTACGGAATTCTACACTAGAGAACTGCGGCCCATTATCAGTTACAAGGGTCTCTGGAATACCATGTCTGGAAAGCTGCTGCTTACAACAAGTAATGACAGCTGTACTTGTCGTCTTTTTGAGTTGGCTGATCTCAATGAAGTTTGACAAATAGTCTACGAGCACTAAGTATTTCTTGTTCTGCTCATAGAACAAATCTGCCCCAAGTTTCTGCCATGGTCGTTCTGGTACTCCATGACTCATTAATGGCTCCTTTGAATTGCAGTTTTGATACCTACTGCAAATCTCACATCTGCTGACCATGTGGTGGATCTCAGCATTGATACCAGGCCAAAATATGACATCTCTGGCAAGTCTCTTTGTTTTCTCTATGCCTTGATGACCCCGGTGTAGCGTTGTTAACATCAACTTTCTCAATTTGGCTGGAATGATCACTTTACTTTGCTTGAAGAGCAAGTTTTCCTCAATGGTGATTTCATCTCTGTAGTCCCAGTACATGCAAACGGGTCAACATCAAAACGGTCTGCAGGCCAACCTTCTTGAACTACTGCTTTGAGTTTCTGCAGTACTCTATCACCATTTGTTTCTCTTTGCATCTCATCTACTCGCTCTGGCGTCATTGGCAGACAGTCTACCATGCAAATGACTACATCTTCTTGGTTGTCATCATTTTCAGCAAAGGGACTGAAATCTCTGCTTAGTGCGTCAGCAACATGTATCAGTGTTCCTTTTCTATACTGCAATGTCAGGTCGTACTTCTGTAGCTTCAGTAACATTCTCTGAAGTCGAGGTGGTGTATCGGCCAATGGCTTCTTAATGATTGTTTCAAGGGGTTTGTGGTCAGTTTCCACTACGAATTATCTCATGAACACATATTGATGAAACCGTTCCACGCCAAATACCACTGCTGCAAGCTCCTTTTCGATCTAAGCATAATTCTTCTCACTGTCTGTGAATGATTTCGATGCGTATGCGACAGGCCGTTCATCACTGCTCCCACACCATTCTTAGAAGCATCTACACTCACTACAACTGGTTCAGTCACACTGTAGTATTGAAGAACTGGTGCCTCTGTCACAAGCTTCTGGAGGGTTTCAAATGCACCATCCTGCTCAGGTAACCACTGCCAGTCTGTCTCCTTCTCTAGTAACTTTCTGAGTGGTGCAGTAACATCTGAAAGATTTGGTATGAATTTAGCCAAATAGGTGATCATACCAAGATATCTTTGCAACTCTTTCTTGTTGGTTGGTTTCTGCATTCTTGTCACTGCTTCTACCTTTCTAGGATCAGGTTTCACGCCATCTCGTGTCAGGACATGTCCAATGTAGCTGACTTCAGACACTTTCAGCTTACACTTCTCTCGGTTCAGTTTCACATTGTGCTGTCTCAACCTGTTCAGCACTGCTTCCAATCGAGCGTCATGTTGCTGTTCTGTTTCTCCCCAGATTAGGATATCATCCATTACCGCTTCTATGCCTTCAAGGTCATCTAGCATCTGCATCATTACTCTGTGGAATATGTCTGGTGCAGACTTGATGCCAAATGGCATCCTCTTGTAGCGGTATCTGCCATAGGGATTGTTGAATGTACACAAGTCTGCGCTGGCATCATCTAGTCTCATCTGCCAATATCCAGCATTTGCATCCAATGTAGAGAAGAATTTGGCACCTGAGATCCTTGTCACCATTTCCTCAATTGTCTGCATTGGGAAGTGCTCTCTTTCTATTGCATCATTCAGGTCTCTCGGGTCAATGCATATCCGCACCTTGTCACTGTTTTTCTTTCTGACTGTGACCATGCTGTTCACCCACTTGCTTGGTTGCTTGACCTTTTCGACAACTCCTAGACTTTCCATTCGATCTAGTTCTTCCCTGACCCTTTCACGCAATGCCACAGGGACACGTCTCGGGGGGGGGGGGGGGGTGAACCACTGGTTGGGCATCACTTTTGACTTTGATGCTCTGCTCCCCTGGCATACAACCCAGTCCTTGAAAAACGTCCTCATATCTGGTCAGAACATCAGCTTGGATAGAATGGATCCGTTGGATTAAATTCAGCTCTCTGCATGCATTCAATCCCAGAACTGGTTGCACCTTCTGTTCGACCATTTGGAATTCGAGGTTGTAATACACATCTTTGTGCTCACAAAGGAGGTTTGCTTTTGCTTTGGGTGTGATCCTGTGTCCTGAGTACATCACTAGCCGAGCATGGGACCTAGTGAGAGGGGCTCTCAACTTCTCTTGTACAACTTGTGGAATAACATTGCACTGTGCCCCAGTATCCAACTTAAAACGCAGCTTTCTATCATTCACTTTCAGATCAATCATCCAGTCTCCATCATCATCTCCTGCATGGACAACCTCAACAAAGAATTCAGTATGCCCAGCTGGTTCATCTGTCATTTCATGTACTGATTTCTGTTGGATTTTCATTTGCTTGGGTTGTTGGGACTTGCACATTCTAGCAAAATGATTTGACCTGTGGCACTTCCTACACTCTTGACCATATGCAGGACAAAGTTCTTTCTTCCACTCATGTTGTCTACCACAGAACTTACAAGGATGTTTCACATCTCTGTCACCTGTAGGCTTCTTCTGAATTGGTATATTAGGAATCGGTGTCTGCTTCATTGCATGAACAACTGATTGCCCATCAAGAATGCTCATGTTTGCCTTGGACAACTCAGATGCCCGGCATGCTTTCACACATTTATCTAAGTCCAACTCAGTTTGTCACAACAACCGTTCTCTTAGCACCGAGTTGTTGATTCCACAAATGATGCGATCTCTGATGAGCGAATCCTTTAGGTCACCAAAATTGCAATTTGCAGCTAACACTTTCAGCTCTGTTAGAAATCCATCAAAAACTTCACCAGCCTCTTGACTTCTGGTGAAGAATTTGTAACGGTCTACTGTCTCATTTTTGGGAGAGTTACAATAGTCTTCAAAAGCTGCAAGTACTTCTTTGAGGGTTTAATCTGCTGACGATAACGTGGTGCTGAGCTCTCGACCCTTTTCACCTAAGTACTTGAATAGCTTTATCTTCTTGCTTTCATTCTGATCATCCATGACCAAATCCAAGTACAATTCAAATTCTTCCTTCCATCTTTTCCATTCATGAGGAAGGTTACTGGCATCCAGATCGAGAGAGCGAGGTGGCTTGATATGATCCATCTTTCACAAGTTACCCAAAATCAGTCTCATTCAGGTAAGACGAACTTTACCGGATTTTCTATCAGTTCTGCAGGTCACTCAGTTTCAATACAGCGTTAATTGAGCAATTCAACACTGCAGTAGCCGGTCATTTCTGGACGTCGAGCTGCGGGGACCCATGCACGTAACCTTCAGTGCACGCAATACATCAGCATTCCACCATCAATCGCACACCATTTCTGTCGATTTAACACCATTTCACAGCATACAGTTCATTTCAAATCATAATTATATGTCCTTGATTTACTTCTGACACCATTTAATACGACGCCTTAAACTATGGAGGCTAAAAAAGACAACTTTGTAGACTCAAACTTACGATTCAGAGTGCGAATACATTGGTATCATATTCAGATCTCCATACACTTCTTGACAATAGCTGGAGCTATCACCCATATCATTACAATATTGAGTCTCAAAATTAGAAAAGACCCCTTTTAAACAACACAGAAATTAAATTTAATGCGTATTCAGATGATACGATATTATATCTTGAAGGCTGTTACGATGTGTTTAGAGTTTTAGACATTCTAGAAGGATTTAAGCGTCCCTCTGGCTTAGCATTAAACAAAAATAAATGCAAGTCGCTAATTTTGGGTAATTATAAAGCCCTTTTTGTCTACCGGTTATAAATTTACTACACCTGGGTCGAGAGTGGCAATAAACAAGAAATAAATCGCTAACATCTGACCAGACTAGCATCATTCAAACATGAAACCCTGCCATAAAAAAAAAATAAATAAATGAAAAAAAAAAATATATTGATCAACTTAAGGTGTGTCTGTTCATAGCAGACGTACCATATGCCATGGAAATGATTCCTACCAAATAGCGATTTGGGTCTGGGTCTTGGTCTGGGTAAAGAGTGGCAGTTAATAAACTAAACAAAAGATTAACAAGACAAAACAAATCAAAACAAAACAAAAAAATCAATTACCTCGGGCCAGACAAGGTATGGGTATAAAGGTTCACCCTCTATTCCCGCTGTGCATTTTTCAACATAGGTGCTTGTCTTCCTACAACAGGATTCTGGTACAGCGTAACCTTCCTGCAGATGTTCCGAGTACATGTAATCCTCGTAACCTGTTGCACCACAACATTCAAACTGAAAGAAAATGTTTTAAAAATGGAAATATACATTTTACAATATCAGACACATAAATACTGTTCTCCCAACAACATGACTCAGGTACAGCTAGATTCTCGTTGAGATGCTCCGAGTACATGTAATCCTTGTAACCTGCTGCACCACGGCATTCAAACTGAAGGGAATGGTTAAAAACGTGAGTTGCCAAAGCGAAAAATAAATCCATTTTCATTTTCATTTCATGCGTGGGCAGTTTGAAATATAGTTTTCACAGTTTGTCACCCAGTGTGACACATTATGACCATAGCGAAAATCATCATGATCATAGTTTTTAACCTCCTTTAATTAAGGCGGTTGTACTGCTCTGTCGGTCCCATGGTCAATCCTCGAAAAGCGCGGATTAGTTATCTGATTGTGCGGGAAGTCGACATACGCGTGCAGCAGCTTGTGCTAGCATGTCGCCTTGATTAAAGGCCAGATCATAGTGTGTATGTACCACAGTTTGAGCACGCAGTAGACTTGGAACAATTTCATCGCACGCAACTATGTAAAAACACTTTGTTCCTACACTGTTTTGTGACCCACTGTGATACATTGTGGCAAAAGAGGAGTATCATACTTTGAATCTCTTTTTTGAGACAAAAGAGCATGTATACTCCACAGTGCATATTTGGAACATTTTCCGAGTATTGACAACGTTTTTCCCAGTTTTCAGTGAACACTGCTAGACAACTTTTTTTCTTATTCCGATTCCGTTTCTTCCAAGGGGCATTGTGAACACACTTACTATCCATTTTTTTTTTCTTAATTGGTCTCCTTGTTTATATTTTAAGTTCCCAACAAAGTTAAGATGGATATTTCCTCAAAGCCAAGACATTCAGTTTTCGGGTAGGTGTAAACAGGCCTTTATGCATGTGGCAGTAAGGCAGGGGTGCTGGGGAGCGCTGTTAGCGAATTTGGAGTGAAAAGGCAAACCCCAAACTGTGAGGAATTCAATTAAAAAAAAAATGTTTTGGTCCTTTTGTACAAAGAGAAAGGGAACGCTGGAATTTTTTCACTCCTCAGCAGCCCGATAGAAGAGTAGTTCTCAGACAGGGGCCGCAGAGCGTGGAGGGGGGGGGGGGGGGGCTGATCTGATTTCACTCATTAATGCACCGGCGTAAAATCAATTTAAGCATTGGGGGGGGGGGGGGGTATGGTCGCAACAAAGTTTAGGGGCATCGATAAGGGCTATTTCTGGAAAAAAAAAGGCACCTACAACGGGAAAAATATACAATCTCTAAACACTGTCGTATATACCCTACATTGTGATTACATTTATAATGATTTCAATTATGTTTCTCTCTTACATGCTCTTATATAATTTACTTAAGCATCAAAGTTTGCAGTTGGGTTCGATAACCTACATGTTAATGTGCGAGCTAGCGAAGCGAGCGAAGAATTTTTAAAGATCTTTGAGGCTGCATGGTGATCAATAACATCGTATAAAGAGAGAGAGAGAGAGAAAAAAAAAAGTTCTGATAGGTGCTTAAACATAGTCTTGGCATGAGAGACTGAAAAGACCTCTAATCAGTATCATAACTATATCAAATATAAATGTGAGCGAGCGTAGCGAGCAAGCCTTGACGAAATTAAAGTAAAGTTGCTCTAAATCGCTATAAATTAGGGGTATGAATTATGGAACAAGAAAAAAGGGGCCCTTATCAAGAACGAAAATGGCACTTATCAAAAATGAAAAGGAGGAGTATGTCATATTAAAAAGAGAAATTATCCGAGGATGAAACATGTGGTATTTGTCGCACATGAACATTGGCACTTTATACCAGAGGTAAGAAGGGCACTTGTGAGAATGGAAAAGGGGTGTTTTTGTTTGTTTTTTTAATAAAGGAAGAGGGGCTCTTATCAGAAGGAACTGTACTTCTTAGAAAGAAAATGAGCCCGTTTCAAAATGAATTAAGGAAACCTTATCAGAGGTGTAAAGGGGCACTCATCAGAGATGTCAAGTGTCATTTAACAGAAGGCGGAAGGGGCACTTGTCGAATCAGAACAGGCACCTCTCAAATTTGAATAGAGGATATGGCCACAGGTAAAGATGCACTTATCAGACGGAAAGGGGGTAATTCTTGTATCTGAAAAGTGAGAATGGAAAAAA
The DNA here is from genome assembly GCA_025618425.1 of Heliocidaris tuberculata. Classification (NCBI taxonomy): domain Eukaryota; kingdom Metazoa; phylum Echinodermata; class Echinoidea; order Camarodonta; family Echinometridae; genus Heliocidaris; species Heliocidaris tuberculata. Next base: position 30,530,230 of record CM046837.1, on the reverse strand, counting down.
GGCAGTTATTGAAAGAGATTAATAGATACAATTGATGCAAATGATTTAAAAGGGAATTGTCGAAGGAAAGATTTTATAGGAGTTTATGAGAGATGAAAAGGGAAGAGGCTCGTTTATAGAAATAAAATAAAGCGAGCACTTATCAGAAAGAATAGGGGCAATTATAAGATTGGAAAAGGGGAACGTATTATAATATGATATATAATTATAAGTGGGGAAGGGGCACTTCTTAGTAAGGTAAAGGGGCAGTTGTCAAGGAAGAAGGGGCACCTCTCAGATTTTAATAGACCTCTGGTAATTATCAGTGGTAATAAAATCAAATTTTAAGAATGTTGAACGGACAGGAATGTAAAGGAAAGGGGGCACTTATCTAAAGTAATCTATGTAAAAGGGCGAACTTCTGGGACACCCAAATTTCTGAAATACTGGGGACACTGTACCCCCCCCCCCGCACCCCACAGCGCCTGATTTTAAATAATCCTAAAATTTCTCTAAAGAGTTGGTGCGTCATTCTGAATCCTAAAGGAAGACTAATCAACTTTTAGAAGATGTGATAGATAGACTGCCATTTCAGAGAATGCTATACAGTCCCGAGAAGTTTTAAGCAACTTAAATGTGTTTAAACAACTTAATTAAAACAACCTCGATGTTTAAAAGCGGTTTTTTTTTAATTGTTTGAAATTTTGAACAAGAGGCTGTTTAAAATTTAAACAATAGTTGTTAGAGTGACCGGCTTAAACAGCGTTGTTTAAACATTTTGAACAATTGTTTAAAATATTTTTTTACTCTATGATATTTCTGACTCTTTACAGAAACATTGAAAAAGTGTCAAAGCAGCATATATTTGGAAAAATAATCTGCCACCCTCCCCCCCCCCCAAACACACACCAGCTATCCCTTCAAGAAAGTTTACTCAGTGCGATGGGTTCATTTCGGTAGTATTTTAAATGAACACAAATAGAATATTACTTTCAAAATAAGAAATATTCTGAGATATATGACTTCGTCGTTTCACATAATTGGTGACATCTCAAATAATAGGCGATTATGTAACCTCTTTTATCCACAACCAATGAATATCAGTGATTAACGATACTAATTAAAAATTTGTTGCCGAAAGCACAGTGTGTAAGTTTCTTTGCAACTTTTTGAAGTTCCTATTTTTAACATTTACATTCTCATTTAAAAGTCATCAAATCATAGGCAGAATACTTAATCAATTTGAATTAATCAAATCGGTGATATTTATGCCTTATCTTTATGAAATGCATTCTTTCTATTTATTGTATTTGCTTTTATGTATTGGCTTTCCTTTATTCAAACGAAATATTGACGTATTTTGTTGAAGTTCAAGGAATAAAATGCAAATATATTCATAGCATAATATAATGTATTCTTTGTATACCCGGTATTAAAACAATAAATAAAAGCTTACGTCATCACTGTAGACGAATGTGAGGATTCCTAATGTAGCTTCCGCAAGAAAGATGAGAAGAACAAATGTGAAATACTGTTCACAAAGGCACTGGCGTAGCCAGGATTTTTCAAGAGGGGGGGCCAAGGCGAGGGAGCGAAGCGACCGAGCGGGGGAGGGTGTGGGAGGGGGTATCCCCCTCCCACGGTAGGAAAATTTTTTAAAACCAGGTCATGAAAATGGCATTTTCTGCACCCTAAAATTCTATTCTGGTGTAACCTACTTGAGAAGTGACAGATGAAATAGGATTTTTTTTTCTCTACTCCGCTGGAATGAATTGTAGTGGAAGGATTACCACTCCTTGGGGCTCCAGAATTCCAAGCAATACGCAAAATTACATGTAGTTGGTGTGTATAAATAGCTGTACCAGTGTACATACGAAACGTTGAAACCCGTGTTTTCGGATAGGAAAATATACAGACTAACAACCAAAAACCCACACACAGACACACTGACTATTGACTAACATATGACTAAGAGGACGCCCTTTCTCATGGAGTGGAATTTATATCTCATCTCAAGCGGTAGTCTCATTTGAAAACACATGCAACATCTTTATTAGGTGTATGTAAAAGACTTTAGCAATTTATTTAGCTGCCTTGTTTAGCTCTTTATCTCATTTTCTCGGTTAGAGGTTGTTCATTAGTTGCCTAATTCGTATATACTACACGAATCCAGCTACGTACTCCTTCATTTAAGTACTGAGGAATTATATAGTTTGATTAATTTTTGTAACCAAAATGAACATCAATGTGAGTATTTAGCACGGAAAAATATTAGAATTACATCGTGTAAAGAGTATAGAGATCACAATTTGTAATAAAAACATATGGAAATAATGTAATTACACATAGAGAACGGGCTAAACAAAGTCTTCATACAACCAAGTCAAGCGCACATGATTTGCCACATGTGAAGGCCGTTTTTGTCATTCAATTTAGTGATAATAGATTTGACTCAAAACTGTAAACATCAAAGCAGAAAGCATCTCGTCCGATGACTTACTAGTATATAAAATACGACTTGAACAAAGAATGAAATTGTATCTTTTTTTAATATTCCTCTATAAAATCGAACTCTACCTTGAAAAACAGTGTTTTGCTTCTCCTCGGATGAAGACCATAAAAATGATATAACGGTGACATTGTTTTCGTATAAAAGCAATGTTGGCTACCACAATGATAACTCTTAAACAAACTCAAGATTTACAAAACGAAGAAAATGGTTATTGCCTCCATCGGACATATACCCATTCACAAAGAGAGGTTTATATTCGGCAAGAATAACTGATACGCCTCTTCATCATTCTGAGTACAATTTCTTTCAACTCTCGACAAACTAAAAGAAATATAAATGTTCTGTTACCAATCTACTTAGTCAATGTTGTTAACAAAGTTTCGGGGTTATGATTTGGAAAGGAACAGTTTTTGCTGGAAATGAAAGCAGTGTTTATTTTGTTTACTTTTTTGGTAATATTTCCATTTTATTTTTCCTTATTTCGATTGTAAGGTAGGGGTAGGGTAAGTCCTAGTAAGACCAGCATGTGAAAAGGAAATTAGTTGTTTTTTTTTTTTTTTTTTTTTTTTTTTTTTTTTTCTCTCCGATCAACAGGGGGGGCCATGGCCCCCTTGTGCCCCCCTGGCTACGCCAGTGCACAAAGGGGAGATAATGATATGATAGAGTGCGTTAAATGCGATGTGAATATCACTGTTATATCTGTAAGTGCTTGGGTTAACCGACACAAGGGAAAGGGCACAAGTACCTTTCATATGATAGACAATTTTGTATTTCTTTACTGAAATTTTTGTTTGAATGTGACCTTCGCAGAACGTTCGTTTTATGTATTTTGTTTTCGTCGAACTATTACCAAATTAGTTTGGGAGAGGGTGCTAAAACAACAGTAGTTGCAGAGGCAGATAATAACGTTGATTTGTACATAAGTGTGATAACCATTATAATTTTATCATCAACCCTACAATATCTCAACTTCTAGGACCATCCAGATCCACGTTATTGCCATCATCGGTATCATCATAATTATCATAATTATTATTATTATTAATTACATGTATCAACATTATTAATCATTTGGCGTCACCAGTGTCTGGAGGGGAAAAGCCAACTGAACCACTGTAACCCTCGGGTATCTCCTCCCGATATAACTGACTGGGATGTGCCGGTGTACCACTACACCGGGGTTTCCCCCCTACTCTTCTTCGAATAGTGCAGTGGGTTCTTAACGTACAAAGGTGGTGACTCTCCTCTACACGGGGCCTCCATTTAACGTCCTATCCGAGGAACGGAGTGTTTTTCGCTGTAACATAGCCTGCGTTTATGAAACAAGGGAGGGGCACGTCAACACACAACGCAGACTTCAGTCATCCGCCCGGGATGTATTCGAACCCACGATCTTTGCTTCGGCAGTCAGACGCTTTACCGACTGAGCCAATCTTCTTCTCCTTCTTCTACCTCTTTTTTTTCTACTTTTTTCTTCTTCTTCTTTTTTTTTTCTTCTTCTTCTTCTTCATCATCATAATCATAATCATCATCGTCATTATCATTTTCTAATTATATTTTCATCATAATTATCACCACCATTGTCAAACGTCATAACCATCATCATCATTAATATCACCCTCAGCAATCATCACCATATCACCACCATCACCATCATCAATCATTACGATTACCAGGCACCGTTATTACCATTATCATCATCATCATCATCATCATCATCATCGTAATTATCATCATCAATCATCCTCGACGAAGATAAAGATGCCTATGCCGATAGAAATCCATGATAGGATAAAAATCGTGTTGTCTGCAAAGAGCTCCTCGTAGTCATGGTGCTCAGCTGTTAATTAAGCCCCTCCACCGATCAGAACGAGACCGCAAAGCTGTGATACAATTTTAAAGGGAAGGTTGAGTTCTGGGACAGGTAAAAAATTATTTGCAATCTTTCTCATTCGTTTTATGTTAGTTTGGAAGAATATCACAGTAGATATGTCCCCTGAAAAGGATTACTCTTCAAATGCTCTCACATTCAAAATATGTCAAGAAACAGCTGAAATGTTCGGGTCGAACATTGTGTGTGAAGTCCCATATTCACATTTCAGTGTGCAGTACATGTGACTGTCAGCAGGATTGAGTCAATTTCTTATCATTTGGGTGATTCCAAAACCTTACCAATTCTTATGTGCTATATAATCGTGTTGTCTTTTTCACCGCCGAGCTTATCTTTAAATTCTTTAACTCTCCTTTATCTTCCCTTCTCATTGCAGGTGCACCATTCCCTCTCAACATATTTAGTTCTGTCTTCTTCTTCCTACATGTACTTTTCTTTCTACTTTTCATCCATCTGCTTCCTTTGTGCAGATTGCAACGTACCGGATGTTCACTTTTTGTGCATAATAGCTTAAGCCATCTCACTCCAAAACTTTACCTATGTTCAAACCGTTTGGCTAACGACCTTCCCTACACGTACATTTATGGATAGTCTCGCTACTGTCGTTAATTCCACTCCGTTACGTAATCAATTGCTTCACTGTAGTATATGCAATTATAACGTACTACTTGACAACTGGAACGAATGTTTTATCAATCTGCTCTAATTGTTATGGACACACATTTCCTTTTCAGTTTGTCGAACACTTAGATACAACTCATACGAGTCAATTAGATATTCCAGCGCTTGTTAGAAATCTTAACTTTGACCCATTTAACACACAAATAGGAGATACGCAAATCGGAAACGCCGACATAGACCCGGACAACAATTTTTTAATGACTATCTATATGCAACATCTAAATACTATCAAATCGAAGAATTTGCTCAAAAATACACTGGCAATGATGATTTTTTTTTCTCGACTATGCACCTTAATGTATGTAGCATTTTAAGAAATTTTGATCCCTTTGAAAGCTTCCTCAACCTTTTAAATTTTCCATTCGATATCATCGGCCTTTCCGAAACATGGTTAAAGGAGGGTTACTCATTTATTTCAAAAAACATACAAGCAAAACGCGGTGGCGGAGTTGGAATGTATATCCGTAACCACCATAATTTGTTCGAAGAGATGAAATTTGTATGGATGACGCACTTTGTGACTCAATATTTGTAGAATTAAATAATGAAGATGACAGGCACACCATAGTTGGGACAAATTACAAACCGCCCTCTATAAATCCGGACGATTTTTCTGATGCCATAGATAAGTCCTAACCTGTTTATCTAGAGAAAATAAGAAACTTTACATAATGGGTGATTTCAATATTGACCTCCTGCAACACAGTACAAACTCATCTATGAAACTTTTAAATGTCCTTTATAGTAACTCATGCTATCCGTTAAAGGGATTGATTAATTATGTGAAAAATTCAAAAATTAGCTCAAATGCCAGTGAATTGTGTGCAATCCCCTAACTACATATATAATTAAGGATATGTGAATTAAAGTATGAGAGAAAATGGAACCCGTTTACTATCCTAAAAAAAGAAATAGGGATTCGTTCATTGTACGGTATTCTGCGATAGAAGCGTGAGTGTTCTTTAGGGTTTAGTGGTACTAGTATCCCGACATCAATGTTCAATCGTAAATATCCTGATATATAAACGACCGATCAGCATATAAAACTCAGGCGATTCCTGTCTGACCTAAAGGTTTGCAATTATAATTACAGCATTAGCTGGAAGAGTGATTTTTTTTTCATTCCTGGGCAAAGTTAATCAGTCCCTTTAATCAATAAACCATCGCGTATTAAAAAAATCAACTGCAACACTTATCGATAACATCATAACCAATCAAGGTGAACCAACCGACCCGGGGTTATTCTTTTGTGATGTCTCTGACCACTTACCCGTATTTGAGGTATTTAAAATCAAATCATCTAATACAAGAATGAAAAAAAAAAATCAAGATAGTTTCTACCGTGTTGTAAACCAAGAAAACACCGAAAACTTTAATAAAGATATTCAAGACACAGATTGGAGTGACGTCATAATGAATGAAGATCCTAATTTAGCATATAACACATTCTCAAACATTGGTCCGACTCTTGTTAATAAAATGCCACAGTGTAATACTGACTTTCAGACATACATGAACATTCCGCCTGATGATTCTCTATTTTTTTTTAGATCCTACAGATGAAAATGAAATAAGTAATATTGTCAGCTCGCTTGAAAATAATAAATATGCAGGTCTAAACGAATTCAGTCCCAGTGTAACTAAAAGTGCAATTCAGTATATATCTAAACCGCTGTGTCATATTTTCAATTTATCACTTAATAAAGGGATTTTTCCAGACTAACTGAAAATCGCTAGAGTCACACCTATATGTAAGACTGGGGACAAAAGACAGCTCACTAACTACATAGACCAATATCTGTTCTATCGGGGGTTTTTTCCCTAAATTTCTCGAATGCATTGTATACACGAGGACTTACGAATTTCTTGTTAAACACGACATTATTTACAAAAACCAATTTGGATTCCGCCAAAAATTTTATACAACTATGGCATTATCTAAACTAACAAACCATATAATTCTCATTTGAAGAAAAAAAAAATCAATATTCAATTGGAATTTTTATAGACTTATCGAAAGCCTTCGATACCATTAACCACTCAATTCTATAATAATAATAATTAAAAAAAAAAAACTTTATATGTATGGAATCCTTGGCATAGCAGCATTGGTTTGCCAGTTATATTAGCAATCGCCTCCAGTGCACTAAATTTGACTCGGTCGTCTCAAACATGAGCAATATCACATGTGGTGTACCTCAAGGGTCGTTGCTTGGTACATTACACTTTATTCTTTATATAAACGACATCTTCAAATCAATAGCAAAATTAACTTTTGTTCTTTATGCCGACGACACGAATATTTTATGTAGCGGATCTAATCTTACCTCACTGTGCAGTACTGTTAATCAACAGCTATACTAAGCCTTGTATGCGAGTGGTTTAAGGCTAATAAATTGTCTGTCATTAAAAAAAATGTAACTATGTGATCTTTCACAACATTAAAAACAGATTTCGACAGCATTTCCATATATCTCGACAATGTATTACTATCTAGAGTTGAAAACACAAAATTTCTAGGTGTGCACATTGACAGTTCTATGTCTTGGAAAAAACACATTCTTGAAACAGAAAACAAAGTCTCCAAAAACATTGGCATCATTTCTAGACTGCGGCACATTTTACCAAACAGCATCCTCCGTATGCTTTACAATTCTCTTATTCTACCATATCTATCATACTGCAACCTAGCCTAGGGGAACTTTACAACCTCCAAATTGCAAAAACTAATCACTCTACAAAAGAAAATAATTCGTATAACTACAGATACTGCTCCCCGACGTCACGTCGACCATTTGTTCAAACACTTTAACATACTAAAATTTACCGATGTAAATAAACATCAACAAAGCATTTTTATGTATAGATGTACAAACAATTTATTACCTGACGAATTTTGTAACCTCTTTCAATTAAATTTTACTATTCATAAATACGAAACCAGACACGCAAATCACATCCATCTACCCAAGCACAGAACCTTTTTTTTTATTCCAACATAATATCCGGTACGCAGGACCCAAGCTGTGGAACGTTATCCCTGACACAATAAAATACTCCGCATCTCTTGTCAGCTTCTCAAGAAGGATAAAAAAATATTTCACTTCATCTTACAAATAATATGGTTTAAGACACTTCCCCACCCTCCATTGCGTCTATTGTGCTCTGCTCCCCAATACAATACCTCTTTAATTCAAAATTACACCCTCGCGAGATCTTTGCGCTCATCGACTTCCAGTTCTCTTGTGATTCCTAAAGTCGCAAAATCTTGGGGTGGGGTGGGGGGGGGGGGGGGGGGGAGATCATTTGCCCACGCATGTCCTAAATTATGGAATGGCCTTCCTGAAGACATCAAAAAGTGTATAACTACTGATTCTTTTAAAAATCATGTAAAAACATTTCTGTTTAATTCTTTATTAATTTCTACATGCGCCTTGAGCACTCCACAGAGTGGATTTGGCGCTATATAGGTTATATGTATTATTATTATTATTATTATTATTATTATTATTCTCTCCCTTTCTTCTCTCTGTCTCTTTGTGAATATTTCTCTTTTTCCGTTGCACCTCCATTCTCCCCCCTTTCCTCTTTCCCCCTCTCCTTTTTTTTTTCTCTCTTTCTTTTTTCCCTCCAATCAAGCTCAGCGGTCTTTTCTTTTTGTATGTAGGTCTAGTTATTTTCTTTTTATAGAATTATTATGTAATATTATGTATTATGTACTAAGGACACCCTCGCCCCCAAGCTTTTGCTTTTAGAGGTGTGTCCTCCAACTATGTATGTACCACATTAATGTATATTTTGTCATATTTTTTGTTAAAAATTCATGTACATTATTTTTGCTCACTTTTTACTTTGTATATTGAAAAGTTGGAAATAAATGTCTTTAAACTGAAAATTGAATTGAATCAACATTTCCTGATTGCTTTGAGGCAGTATCTTTCACAATTCAATCTCATGACCTGAAGTCAACTTTATCTTTAATTAGGTAGACACTGGTCACCTGGTAAGCATGAACATTTAACTTGATGCCCAGTCAAGGTAGCGGCAGGCGGTAGTTTGTTGATTTTCTTTTCTATTTTTCCCCTTTGGTTTTGTTTTTGTTTTTGTTTTGTTTTGTTTTCGGTGTAGGTAGAATTCCTTCTTTTTCTTCCTTTTCTTTTTAAAATTTTATTTTTTCCTTTTCTTCTACTCTTCTTCTTCTTCTCCTCCTCCTCCTCCTCCTTTTTCTTCTTCTTCTTCTCCTCCAGCTCCTCCTCCATCATCTTCTTCTTCTTCTTCTTCTTCTTCTTCTTCTTCTTCTTCTTCTTCTTATCGCTTCTCTTCTCTTTTTGCAGTGCTCCCATTTTGACTCGTCACCACCAGATGTATACTCCTAATGAGCTTCGCGATCTGGTAATGAAGGTGGACTGCAAATGAAATAGAAAATGGGGAGGACTATCCCTGGTGTCAATTGAAATAATTTGTGTGTTTTCTGTTTGGTGCAGAATCCTATTATGTCATAATAATTAATGATGATGAATGTATTTGAGAGCACAATCATGCAGCTCTCCACATTGTTGTAAGTTTATAATTTTCTTCCTTGCTCTCTAACCCCACCACACCCCCCTCTCTCTATTATTCTTGTCCTACTCTTATATACTATGCATTCTCCTCTCCATTGGCTCTCTTTATGACAAATGGAATAAACGTCCACAGTCATAATCTTAACAAGATATTCAATTCTTAATTTAACAGATGAAATTTAATAACAACAGGACATATGACATGGGCAAAATAATATCCTCAAGTTACAAAAACAAAAATATCATTTTATTCTCTAATTTGTTTCATACATGCTGATTAATTTTAGCAATATATATATATATATATATATATATATATATATATATATATATATACATATATATAATTCCTTTAAAAGAAATTTTATCATCAGATCTAAGAGAGCAGCTGTCATTTATCAACTTCAACATCGTAACTTATAACAGCAACAACAACAAATCCATCCATTCTTGTTGATATTAACAAAAGAGCAACAGTATCAACAAGAACATCATCACTCGTCAAACAGATCGAATATAATGATAACGTAATGAAAGGCCTATAACAGCATTATTATTATACAAATAAATCTTCTTTTTGTAAACAGAAATGTTATGGTAAGTCTTGCTATCTCGCTGTGAGGTTTAAATTTTCCGCATTTCTAATATACAAATAAAAAGATGTGTACAAGAAAGAAAAAGAAATGCATTATCATTATTCAATGCACGCACACAATAAATATTGTGATTATTTTTATTTCTTCAGACCCCTTGAGGGACCGACTTATTGTAAATACAATTTCTGTAGAGAGTCTAAATGCACCAGGTAACATACTACTAGATGAACTTGGACTCGTTACAAGAAAATTAGACCTTACTGCTAGTACACTTTCGTTGACAATAGGAAAGACCTAATCGACTGGAACTTAGAAAATTCCCGATTGAAATGGATGTAAGGAAGAAGTTTTTTAACTTATGTTTTACAGAACATTGTAATGATTACCACACTCTCTATCACAAAATAACCCACAAGTCATTTATAAATGTAGGATTAAATTCTGCCTTTTCAAAATACTTTCGTATCGTATACAAATGTAACCCTACTTTATCAACACTTTATACAATTAATTACAGATGGAACAAAACCTTTTTTTTTCCATCGTGTATAAAAATCAAATGAACGGTATGATCATCTGTGACAACCCTGGAAACATAAATAAATATGTATAAATTGCATTGATGAAATTAGAAATTGTTTATGAATTGACTTAAATATCTTCTGGTAATTCAGGTTTTAAAATATCGAATATTATTTCTCAAATTTACAAGAATTCACGACTTTAAGCATAAAGGAATACTACATATGCAAAAAGCGTTTTTCTTTCTTATATTTATGTGCTTTATTCAGAGAGAAATCGCCTGTTTTGTTCAACTGTATTTTTCATGTCCATCATGTCCATTGAAACTTAATTGCGGTAATCATCTACAAATAATCATTGCGGATATGAATTTGTTTTTCATGACTTTCCTCTTGTTCATAAAATGTAACATTACATTAACTCTTTATATGCCACACAAAGGGTCTCCCTGCCCCACATCATATTTCTCATGGGAAATGTATACCAAAGGGTTCGATATTATGAAAATGTTTCCAGTGTAAAACTTTACAGGTGTTAAAAGGGTTGTCGTGTAGGTAATAAAGACCATAAAATAATGGACAATTTTGCAAAGCCTTTGTGTTTTGCAAAGCATTTCTTCCTTTAATTATTATCTATACAGTGCGTATCAAAAACAGTATACCCAACTTTGGTAACTTCTAATTACAAATTTACAACCTCTATGAACTTGAAAGTTATTTCATAGTAAAGAGCAACTTATATTCTGTGTAATGATACCTTATTCATAACTTTGCTGCCTCGGATGACTGAGAAGCAGGCTTTAAAAAAAAATATTGTCAAAATCACCAAGTTTGGGCTGAAGATGGGAGTGTGTGATTTGAATTTTATTAACCCGTTGACTACTGAAATATCATTTCCCCAATGGCTTAATACATGAACCACCCGGTTCCAGGAGCAAATGGGTGAACAGAATCCAGGAACAGATTTAAATCGTCTCATATTCCTTGCCGATGCCATTTATGACACAGCCAGTGAACACCATCGTCAGAATCTTGTAAAACAAGGAGAAAAAGATTAATTTGATTTTTTTAACCAATAAATGCAAATATGTTTTACATTCACTAATTAAATGGTGAAAGAGTATTATGAAATACGTGGTAATTATCTTACAATTAATAGAGAAAAGAAGGGATGAGAACATGACTCGTGGGTTAAGTCATGTGGTGATCACTTAAGGAAGAAGGAAACCGCTGACATGAGCAAAAACAGATGGAAATTAACAGAAACAGATGGAAATTAACAAAATTAGCAAATTAACAACAACAGACGAAAGGAGGGTATTATATTGATATTGTACATATGAAGAAAGGTTAAAGTCAGCATAAAGAACACAAGCATACCTCAAAAATAAGAAGACCGAATGCCACAGCTCCGATCATGACGTAGTAATCTTTTATCGTTTCTACTGATGCACTCACGCAACCCTATAAACGGGACAAAGCAAGAGCAAAATGCAAAGGCAAGAAATATAAAATCTTCAAAGTAATGATTTTTTTCTTTATAATTACTTTTTAATATATGTGTAATTACAACTTGTAAAACTTCCATTAAAAATTTATATGTACTTTTTTGTGGACCAGTGAATATAAAGTGAATTGAACTGAAGTCAATTCATCGTCAATTCAATTGACGATGATCATCCTAGGTAGAGCTTTGGACTGATGGGGACATCTATACTCACCCGACAAAAATATCACTCCTGCAATATTCCATGGAATTCATAATCCATCATGGGCAATCAGTGTTATGGTAAGTTTGTTTATTTGTTGTTAAATTTGTTGGCTAAATTATTCATACTCCAGAAAAAAGCAGTTATATAATTTCCAATGTGCCATATGATGCCCACTCATTACCAATTTTCAACCAGTTAAATATGTTAAAGGGCAATCCAACCTTGCTAATAAGATGATTTGTGTGAAAGCAGAAAAATAAGAAAAAACATGATGGTGAAAGTTTGAAGTAATCGGACAAGGACTAAGAAAGTTACGGATGTTTGAAAATTGAGATCACTACATCTATGCGAATCTCAAATTTGCAATTTGGTGAGTCGATTGTGACATTTTTGTGATTTTCTTCAAGGCGCTTTTACCCCCGGGGCAGTACTCAAAATATATTGAAGATAGCATATTGTTATAGGTCCTCATGAAAGAAAAAAAATCCTACTGAGTATTGCATTTTGAAAAAAGTGACATTTTATTCATTTTGTGTGTTGGGGCGAATGGGGGAGTTGTCCACAGCTACATCACAGTGACATTACCTATTTGGCCAATTTGATTACAACTTTGAAAAAATCATAACTTTCTTATTGCTTGTTTTTTTTTTTCGTTCAAACTTTCACCAGTCTGCTTCTCTGATTTTTCCTCTTTCTTTCAAAGCAACTTGCTATTAAGGTTGGATGTCCCTTTAAATGTATATGACATAAATATTTTTAACATTGCCATATTTATGTTCATGTGTTCAAAAGGTCTATTACCGCCTTACATAATTTCAACATTTTCTTTAAATTGTAGTATCCATGATTACAAGACTCGTAATGCCTCCAATTTTCATTTGCCAACAATTAGAACAAATGTTTCAAAAAATTCATTTTTTTTTTAAAGGTCCAGTAGTATGGAACAATATCCCAAACACCTTAAGAAATATTCCTTTTATGAAGAGTTTTAAAAAATATTTTAAATCTCATCTTGTGAGTATGTATGAGATTGACTGATTTGCTTTGCTTTCTCTCTGTGTTTGCTTCTTTCTTTCTGTTTGACTTTATGTGTATCCGATTTACTTGCTTTATGATTTATCTAAGGGGTCAACGTTTTATAAGGCTAAATGCTCTTTTTGATGACCCCCCATTCCCATAAAATGTCTCTCGTTTAATTACCCACGCCGATAAAATCGGCAGGGTTATGTAAAGGGTTCCGTATGTTTGTATGTTTGTTTGTTTGTTTGTTTGTTTGTTGTTTTTTTTTGTTTGTTTGTGTACAAGATAACTAGAGAACGGGTGAACGGATTTGCACCAAGTTTTCAGGGATTGTTTGGATAGTGACAGGAAAGAATCGATTAAATTTTGGTGATGATTGGTTGATCCCTGCAAATTCTGTGTGACCTTCTAGTTTTGACTCTATAGTATAGTATATGTAAAGATCACCGTTTCGCACGTATAAGTACGAAGCGGTACGAAGCAAGTCGAGGTGCGATAGCTTAACACTGGTAATGGCGTCAGCACCATTCTCAACGAAGAAGAAAAAATTGTTTTTAACTACTGAATTATTAGTCTAGAATATCGTAAAATTGCCCGAGTAGTCCGGTGATTCTAAAAAAAATCCTTATTTGATCTAGAGACCGGTAAGAAACTTCACAGAAATGGATAGTATTGACAGGAACAGTAAGTTTAGATTTAATTTCTCTCGAGTTTCTCACTTGCAGCAGAAAATGCTGCGGTAGCTAATGCAGCTGCACGCCGGATCGGACGGCCCAGCGCGTACATGGCAAACGGCCAAATTTCGGGCATCGGCTCAGATTAGCCGTGAAGTTTCATTACTTTTGTATTGTGATTGTTGATTTAGAACTCATCATAGTTAATAATGTGGATTCTCTGGGTCTTTTACTACGGAATATCGAACATCATATTTATCAAATCTATCTGGAAAAAAAACTAGGTAGGATTTTTTATTCACTCCTTCCGCCCCTTTAAAAAGCAAAGGTAGTTCCTTTCCGTGTGCTCTAGATCGAACGTTGGACTAAATGTTGGCCTAGATTTAATTTCAGACCTATATGAACATACTACCTCATAACACCTGTAAAATTACACTTCGAATGATGCATACTGACTTTATTTCTCACGGCTAATCCCCAAAATTTCCCATATCTAGCATACAAGTAGCAACACCAGCATCAACACCGAACGTGAAATGAAAATTTCTTAATCCCTAGGGTATAGTGTTAGTGAACGGAATTTTGTACATGAAATTAAACACCGGATGCCGAGCTCGGTTCAGCAGACAACATCTGACAAAAATTAAACACCGGCAACCGGAACTACGTCAGAAAATCAGAGGTCAACACCTAACACAGAGTGATTTTTTTCTCATTTCATAGTCGGTGTTAGATCATGATTTCGCGGCAAAATAAACACTAGCCACAAACATCAGCACCGAGCGTGAAATCACCCAATGTAGATTTCAGTTTTGACCCCATATAGTATTGCAACTACTCTGTAGCACCGCCAAGGCGTGGGTCTGCCGCCTTTGACGGCCCCTCTAGTTGTTTTTTTTAATGTACATCATGTTATCATCTCAATCATGTACCTTAAGTCTGTTTTATGTCACAATTTTTATCTCATGTATCATAATTATTTGTGTATTTTTATGGAAAATGAAATAAATGAATTGAAATTGTTTTGTTGTTGTTGTTGCTGCTATTGTTGTTGTTGCTATTGTTGTTGTTGTTGTTGTTGTTTTTTTTTTTTTTGGGGGGGGGTTCTTATTTCTTCATGTTGTCATGATAAATGATGGGCAACTTTCTCGGAAAGTTGTGTCAAAAAGTGACAGTCACATTGTTGAAACAAGGTTGAATCACCCACGGAAACTATCCCAAAATATCATCATTCACAAGCTAAGTACAAACCAACGGTATATACTTACATCTACATACTGTGATATTCATTCGGAGTGATACTTAGTATGCCAAGTGTACGCATAAAGAGAAATATCATTGCCCTGATTGTTTTTCAGAAATATTATTTACCAATGTACAACACCTGGGTCGAGAGCGGCAATAAACCCCGTATTAACATTTACTTCTAATTTGTCTGACTAACATCATCCAAATAATGATCCAGAATTTCCATATAGGCAATGAAAGACTGAATTATATATGTATTGTACAATCAAACCTAGCTATACCACTCATTATCACATTGCTTTGACATAATTCCTATCAGCTACCAGTTTACTATTATGACTTTAATAGAAGTGGCAGTAGGCATGGTAGATAAAATTAAGCTAAAACATAATCATAACATACAAACTAAACGAATAAAAACAAACAGAAACAAACAGAAACAAACAAATCAAATCTTACATCGGGCCAGACTAGGTACGGGTAAAGAGGTGCACCCTTTGCTCCCACTGTGCAATTCACAATGTGAGAACTGTTCTGAAAACAGCACGATTCTGGTACAGCCAAACCCTCCTTGAGATGTTCCGAGTACTTGTAGTCCGTGTAGTTGTCTGCACCACAGCACTCAAACTTAAAAGGAATTATAAAAAGGGTTAATTGACGATGTTTAAAACAATTCACTGATAAATGTATGGCCTTAACATTAGAATGAATGACGATGAAAATAAACACAACACAAAAGATAAGTTCCCCCTAAAACAAATCTCTGTCATTTCTGAATCAGGAACCTTTGAGAAAATCTGAACAGGGGCGGCGCCAGGGTATTTTGATAGGAGGGGCAAGACGACCTAAAGATGACGTCATATTTTTTCTCCATTAAATAACAGGGGTAATATAGAGTTATATGTTTAAGACCTCTCTTTTTAATACTCCTCTTTCTTCTTTCTTCCCTTTTCTTCCCTTTTCTTCCTCCTTTTCTTCTTTTTTCTTCTTTTTTTTTCTTTTTTCACTACTTGAAAAATCATAGGGGGGGGGGCGGTCGCCCCCTCTGCCCCCCCCCCTGTAGCGCCGCCCCTGAATCTGAATAAAAAGACATGTAGCTATACTTCTCAGCTACCTTTCATGTGAAACTCAGGAGAAATCATTGGTCACGCTTCAGTGAGCACGCACTAAAGGAAAATAGCCACTTTTTAAAAGTTCACAAGCCCAGTGTAATAACTTTGATTCAGTGATATCGGAACAAATTTCAAATTTTCAGCACCAGAAGGCATGCAGCATGTCAAAAGTACATAGCATTTTTATTCTATTGCAGGCAACTTTAACTGCTATAGGCACTTAGAGCAGGTGATAACCATTCCTAGGCTTTTATGGGAGTTGGGGTTTTCTATACAAGTAGTCTTTTGTTAGGTCACAGTAGAGTGATCTCTGCTAGGTAGGAAGCCAAGGCAAGCTAGGGCATTGTGTGCATGCAGCTAGAGGCGCCATTTGCTTGCATGAGTTAGCTGTGTCAGGTTGCTGCAAGAGTTGGCAGCAGCAGTGAAGCCAGAGGGCCACGCCCGTGGTGCCATCATGGTAGACAGCCTGTGGACCCTGTGTTAAGCAGTCATTTTTCCAGACAGACTGTAAGTAGATAATTTGATAGCTTTTATGATTAAGTATCTTTAAAACCCATATACGTGCTGGTGTAATTTTCAAACAGAAATGACTTTTGATAGTTATTATGAGCTTCTTAAAAGTCTAAGAGGATTGAAAGCTGATTCTATTATATTTATTTGAAACAAAAGTAATTAATTATGAATATAATAGAACACTGAATATGTAATATTTTCTTGTCATTTCAAAAGAGTATACGGCAGGATATGGATGTGTATTTTATATATAAAATCTGGATAGTTTACTTGTTAGCAATTTACCAAGTTGAGGTATTGTGAATGTGAACATGGGTATTTTGGTAGTCTTTATCCTAGACTTTGCATTTATAAATCGTTATTTGTATAGTGCATTTTGACTAGGGTGGAATGTTTAATCTTGGAACTTAATTACTTGAATGTCAAGTTATTATGGATTATAGATTATCCCTTTTCTGATGTGATTGAACTTATAGTCTCCATAGATTTTACGTCATCTTCTTTTGGTAAAAATTATATTTTAGATGGCGGATTACAACAGATTACGGCATTAATTGTAGTACAGTTTACTGAGATTACTGAGATAGTGGAATACTGGTAATGGCGATTACGGTTACCAATTACCTGGTGATTATCCGGTTTACTACATGTACTGACGGATAATGGATCTGACGGATGGTCAGATAGTTCTACTGTTTTTCTGGATTCGACCGAGACGAATAACTTCATTCAATCTGGTTCTACACCAAGCTTGCAAAACGACAGAGATCCTTCAGGGAAGGATAGCAACCACCACTTCATTGATATTCGCGGAATCGTCGTTAATGAGGTAGAACTCTTTTCACTTAAGCTTTAGTCGGTGTGAACTTCGCGGGATTATTTTTCAAGAATACACACAGGAGAGATAACTTTCGCGGACTTGAATTAAGTATAGTTTGAAAGGCCTTATTCATAAAACGAATATAATTATCTTTACTGAATGGGGATTAATTAAGGTGTACACATACTCATACTATATTCAGAAATTGTTAAATTTCTGTCTGATTGTTCCATGAATTGTTGAAGTAATATTGTTTTATTTTGTGTTCATTGAAAGATTTATATATTCCCAGATAGGGATATGGTCTTATTAAACAGTCTTTAAACTTTATAGAACTTGTTTCGTAGTATCCATTATTGTTTGCGAGAGTTGGTCAAACAACCTATATCTAGATAACATGTCAAGGTCCTTCTGGTTCTACCCAGGTGTGACACAGCATACGTTTAATGTGCTTCATACCAAGTGACTTGTGCGGAAAATTTTACGTTTGAGCACGGGGTGAAAATTGCCAAAACTGCAGTGTTGGCATCTTTCCCGTGGGAAACTTTATGTCATGCGATTGAATTCATGTTTTGGAAAGGTGTTTTCGACTTTTGCAAACAATATCCATTAATTCAAGGTTGAATTAAAAAAAAATATATACAATATTAAAACTATGCAATAAGTATTCCTCTGACTTTGTGCACTAAAATCATCTGAATAACATCTTTTCATTATGTTTAATAATGGTGCACATGTATCAATGATCCTAAGGCATTTCATTCAAAATTTCACACATAAGTTTTGGTCATGATATGAAATTGTGAAAGCAGGAGCGGCGCTACAGGGGAGCAGGGGGGGGGGCGGCCGCCCCCCTATCATTTTTCAAGCTAGCAAAAAAAAAAAAAAAAAAAAAAAAAAAAGAGGAAGAAGGGGGGAAAAAGGAGAAAGAGAAGGGGAAATGGAGAAGAGAAGGCTAGGCCATGCAATTATGACATAACTGTTATAGTCCTATTTGTTATTTCAAGACCCTCGACGTGCGACGTTGCTATACGCGTCATTTTGTCCCCCCCCCCCTATTTAAATACCTGGCGCCGCCCCTGTGTGAAAGAAACTATCTCGAAGCAACTGGGAAAGGTTGATTATATAGCACAATTGGTGCGTGCTGTAAGGTTTTGGAATCACCAAAATGAAAAGAAATTGACTCAATCCTGCTGAGAGTCACATGCACTGCACACATAAATGTGTATGTATGTATGTATGTATTTATTCATTGAACTTCATTGACATATCCATCAATATTTTATAACATTAATAGTAAGAACAATAATAATAATAATAATAATTATTGCGGGCCGACAGTCCTCCATCAGCCCCAACACTACTCATAGCTCAGCAAGTAATCAGATGATGACCATGATGAACAGATTTAAGTCGATTTTTGATATACGAGGAACAGAGTTTTATTTCTAGCCGTAAGACGCCATTTTCAACAACGAAAAAAAAAACAAAATCACGTGTCACATTTGCATATTCATGACAAATCTCCCCCACAGGAGAAAGTTTTGCCTATCTAAGAGTGTCAATACTTTCTAACAAACAAGAAATGAATATGTTTTCAATGCCTCCTTCTAGGAACCTTCAGATTACAAACGATTCTTTAAAGTTTAAAAGAAATGCAACAGCTAAATTGCAAAGTTTCAACAGATATAAGAACACATGTACAATCCATGAATGCTTCGAGATTATACTTAGTTTACAGTCACTGCAATATCTAAAGATCATAACTTCATCGATCGTAACATCTACAAACTAGTGAAAAACAAAAAGAAAACGACAATGAATCGATTACACTAGACGTACGAACGACTGAACGCTATCGTGATCATATAAGGATATATAAATATTCATAAGTACAGTGATGTCTGCGACTCATGCGCAGTGTGTGCGAAGGCACGTGTATGTAAAATTAAGCACTGAATATGTATAGAACGAACGAAAACGGCACGCGCCAAGGTCGCGTTGCTATGCAACGACCTCAGGAATGTGGAGAGCTCATTATTATGTCTATCGTAAGCTAAAAATAGCTCAATGTGTTATAAATGCAAATGAAACAAGCATTTACAGGTGGTTTTTAAAAACTTTCAAATATGAAATTGAGTAGAAAACGTCTCTGTTGTTTCTCTAATATACTGAGTACATATAGTCGTACAAAATGTGATATTTACAGCACATTTTTAGTTACAAAACAGTGTCAAAGTACTGCATTGAATCTTGCACATACTAAACTGTATAACGAGGTTAAAGGTACAGAAAGATGCATGTATTGGCAATGCATCAAATATAGGTAACAGTATAATTACACATCATGCATAATGCTTAAAGTATAATTCTTTCACTGAACTATGTATGTATATTTATACTATGTAGAAATAATATGAAACAAAAATTAACTTCTTTGCACAAACAAAACTTTTAACAGGTCAACTGGTGAAACATGAATTTGTATATACAAAAATCTTTTACTGTCTGTAGCTTTACCTTTCACATAAACTAAACAGAATAATACTTTGAATATCACATGTCATGAGTCAGTCTTTCCCATGCAATATTTTTCTCCTAGCATTCAACTCTGAATTAACACAGTAAGCTATGTAACAAAATTAACAAACATAGTAATGAGTAACATATAATAATTTTCTTTTGTTAACACCTTTTCCATCTGGTTTCAACTCGATGTTAACTGATTTCAATTCAATGTTAACTGATATTTTTGTATCGGTATGACGATATGAAATTAAAAAAAACGATTTTCTATTTATATCACAATTCCAGTACAAAATCTTGTGTATCCAACGAACTACATGAATAATCTCCTGGTATTTTCATGTTATGATAATTCTGACATAATTTCTGTTTGACTTTTACAAAAAGCACTGTCTTAAATTTCCACATTATTACATGCTGCAATGTTTTGTATATATAGGTATAAACAAATTATGCTTGACTTCATGCATAGTCTTACAAATCATTATCACATGAATATGGAATTTTGGGGTATACAATACATGTAAATCACAAGAATGAAAGATACATTTATAAATTGCGCGAAATGTCCAATATTGAAATGTTCAGTTATCCAGTGTCCATTTCACTATGTTCATGTGTCCATGGTAGTCCACTCATGAAACGAATGTCCAGTATCTTCATGCAAATTTGTAATTCACATGTTAAGTGTTCACAAATGTTTGTCATATTTCTCAATGTTCATCACGTTTTCAGTTTTCACAGGTCCATTCATATTCCTATGCTCTGGAAAGTGTATCAGCAATTATATTATCCTTTCCTTTGATATGAGTCACTTTCAGTCCATATGGCTGTAGAATCAAACTCCATCGAAAAAGTCTCTGGTTTCTGGTCCGGAATCGCTCAAGGAAAGTCAATGGATTGTGGTCTGTATATACAGTTACTTCAGACGAGTTGCTCAGATACACCTCAAAGTGTTGAACTGCTAACACCAGACCTAAACACTCTTTCTCTATGGTAGAATACCTTCGCTGATGAATGTTCAGTTTCTTTGAGAAGTAGCTGATGGGTTTCAGGAGTCCAGATTTGTCCTTTTGTAAGAGTACAGCTCCAACTCCTGTATCACTGGCATCCACAGCGAGCTGGAAAGGTTTTTCAAAGTTTGGTGCTTCCAGCACAGGATCCGACATCAGCACAGCCTTCAATTTCTGGAAAGCTGTCTCACAAGCTCCTGACCAGTCAAATTTGACCCCCTTCTTGAGAAGGTCAGTCAGCGGGGCAACCACTTCACTGAAGTTCGGGACGAACTTGCGGTAAAAACCACACATTCCAAGAAATCGGAGGAGTTCTCTCTTGGAGGAGGGGCAGGGAAAATCCACGATAGCCTGGACTTTGGCGCTTCGTGGGGCAACACGACCTTGACCTATTTCATGACCTAAATAGGTCACAGATGCTTTGGCAAATTCGCATTTTGCCAAGTTCACAACCAGTCCTGACTTGGAAAGCCTTCTAAACAAATCTCTGAGATGAGCCAAATGCTCCTTCCAACTATTGCTATATACCAAGACATCGTCAAGATACACTACACAATTTCCATGCCCTGAAATCACACTATTCATCATCCTCTGAAAAGTCGCAGGGGCATTCTTCATGCCGAATGGCATGACCCGACACTGGAAGAGACCTTGTGGCGTCACAAATGCTGAGATTTCCTTGGTTTCCTCAGATAATGGCACCTGCCAATAACCCTTCATTAGATCTATCTTGCTCACATAGGCAGCGTTTCCAACCTGGTCTATACAATCCTCTATACGGGGAAGAGGAAAAGAATCTGTCTTCGTAACAGCATTAACCTTGCGGAAATCAATACAGAATCTTTGGGAACCATCTGGTTTTGGAACCAGAACTATAGGTGAACTCCAACTACTCTTGCTTTGTTCTATGATACCATGTTCAAGCATGTATTCTACTTCTTGGTTCACTACAGTTTTCTTGTCAGGATGTAGTCTGTATGGGTGTTGTTTTATGGGTTCACTTTCACCTACATCAACCTTGTGTACAGTGTTTGTTGCACAACCTAATTTGTCACTACACACCTGTGGAAATTCTTGCAAGATTTCTATTACATCCTGCCTCTCTGACTCTGGCAAATGACTAAGCAATATCTCGGGATTAGACATTACCTTTGAATTATCTAGCCTGGGAATCATCCCTGATTTGAAGTCTATTTCAGGTGGACTTTCTGCATCACCAAGTACATCATCATGTACATGCACAGCAGCAACACCTGAGGAGTCATTAATGCTCCTAGCACCTGAATCTGCACCTTTTGCATCAGTGTGCACATCACTGACTGACATCTCATCATTACGCTGATAATACCTTTTCAGCATATTGACATGACAAACTCTCTTTGTCTTTCTCCTATCAGGAGTACTCACAACATAAGTCTCCTTCCCAAGACTCTTCTCAATCAAGTAAGGACCACTATATCGTGCCTTCAGTGGGTCTCCTGGAATCGGAAGTAACACGAGAACCTTGTCACCCTGCTCAAATGAGCGAGACTCTGCCTTCAGATCAGAACGAGCTTTCATCACACCCTGGGATGATTTCAAATGCTCACATGCCAGTTCGCATGCCCTTGACAGTCTTTCTCTAAATTTAGAGACATAGTCCAACACATTATCACCTTCCTCTTCCATTTCAGACAAGAGCTGTTCTTTGACTACCTTCAAGGGGCCTCTCGGTTCATGACCAAAGACAAGTTCGAACGGGGTGAATCTTGTGGATTCATTTGGGGTATCTCTAGATGCAAACAAGAGAAAAGGGATGCCCTTGTCCCACTCTCCTGGATTCTCTTGACAATAAGACTTGATCATTGTCTTCAATGTCTGATGATATCTTTCAAGGGCCCCCTGGGACTGGGGATGATACGCAGATGAGTTGATCTGCTTGATTCCAAGTCGATACATCACTTCCTGGAACACAGTGGACGTAAAATTTGAACCCTGATCTGACTGAATCTCTTTTGGGAGACCGTACCTTGAGAAAAAGATCAAAAGGGCATCAATCACTGTCCTTGCCTTTATGTTCCTCAGTGGAACCGCCTCAGGAAAACGAGTCGTTGTGTCCATGATAGTTAGTAAGTACTGAAAACCGGTCTTGGTCTTAGGCAAAGGGCCTACACAGTCTATCAGCACACGACTGAATGGTTCTTGACTCACTGGAATGGGAATAAGGGGTGCTGGCTTGATGCGATGCTGCGGCTTCCCCACTACTTGACAGGTATGACAGGACTTACAATACTCAGCCACATCTTGTCTGAGCCTTGGCCAATAGAAATGAGCCAAAATTCTGACTACAGTCTTTCTCACACCCAAATGACCTGCCATAGGAATGTCATGTGCCAACCGTAGGATTTCCTTCCTATATCCTGGAGGAACTACAACTTGATGGACTGCTGTCCAATCTTCATCTGGGGGTCGCCCAGAAGGGGTCCATTTACGCATCAATACACCAGACTTTGTGTAGAAACACTGTGACATGTTTTGTGCTTCTTCAGCCGTCACTGCAATATCACGCAACCTGCTCAAATCATCAGCGTCTCCTTGAGCCTTAATCAAGGCAGGCTGACTGAATACTGTCTCACCCTGAACTGAAACATCAAGACTCTCATTCAACTCTTTGAAGAAAGTATCTTCCAAACTAACTTCATCGTCAACTACATTCTCACTCTCTTTCACTTTTTCTTTCATTGCCTGTGCTCTTGTTACTGCACACGAAGGGAAGATTCCCGGAATTTCTTCTTCCAATTTCTCAGTTTCTGAATTCACAACTGGACAAACACTCACAATGGGGGAAGGCAATACCTTACCTCCTGCCAAATCATTCCCAAGCAAGAGCGATATTCCTTGCATCGGCAACTCAGCTACTACTCCAACAATTGCTGAACCAGAAACTAACTGACAGCTCAACTCAATATTGTACAATGGAACAGGCTTATAACCTCCATTTACATCCTTAATGAGAATGCTTCGACCAGTGAAATTCTTCTTGTCCAAGGATGCCTCATTTGCAACCAGCAATGTTTGCGTTGCACCAGTATCCCTCAGAATCACAACAGGCAACTCCTTGTCATCATCACTGAATTTGACAGTACCACAAGAAACAAAGTCCTTATATCGTTCATCAATCTCATCTTGATCAACAACTGTCATGCTACCATGCGGTTTCTTCTCCACACCACTATGCACTATGGGATTACGCATTGAAGCCGGCGCAGTGCACGCAAGTCCAGTTGGCTGTGTTGATGTTTGTGTTTGTGTTCTCTCTTTTGCTTTCAATTTTTCGCATTGTGTCTTTAAATGGCCCTCTTTCTTGCAATAAAAGCAAATCTTCTTTCCTTCAGATTCACCACCACCACCACCACTGGGATTTGTTTTGCTACTTGGCTTTGATGACTTATATTTGTCAGCATCATGTGGTGTTTGATTTTGTTTCCAACTGGAATTATCTTTCTGACTTGTAGGATTCCTACGCTTGTTTTGAGGTGACCTACTCCCTCTATGGGTCAATTCGTACCCATCTGCCAACATGGCAGCAGCCTTTACATCCAAAACATCATGATCATTAACATATGTCCTAACTTCCTGTGACATACATCTTTTACACTCCTCTATGAGCATGACCTCTCTCAAGGCTTCAAAACTTTGCTCAACCTTCAAGGAACGAATCCAACGATCCAAAGCAACCTCTTTCCTACGAACAAACTCAACATGAGTTTCCCCTTGATTTCTTCTCAAATTGCGAAATCTCTGACGATACGCCTCGGGGATCAATTCATATGACTGGAGGATAGCATCCTTCACTGTCTGATAATCAAAAGACTGTTCATCACTCAATGCCGAAACCACAGACTGAGCTTTACCTGTGATAACTTGCTGAATCAAAAATGCCCACTCATCTTCCGGCCACTTCATCTTTGAAGCAATCCTCTCAAACATAAGGAAGAAAGAATCTAAATCATTCTCATCAAACTTGGGAACGAGTTTCAACCTGGCTGCAAATTCATTTCCTTCGGATTTGCCACGATCTTTCTGCATAGATATTCTAGCCTGAGCATTCATTTCCTCATACCTCATCATCTCAAATTCGAGCCTCTTTCTTTCCATCTCTCTCTCATGTTCAGCAGCTTTTAGTCTATCCCTTCTCTCTTCCAATTCAACCTTAGCAAACTCTGCTTTCAATTCATCAGAATTTGACTCATTTTGTTTGTCACTGCTATCATTAGCATCATCAGTAAGCTCAGATGAGCATGCAGCCGATTCTACAGGGTCTGGGTTACTTAACCCTTTTTGTTCTGCAATTGCATTCAATATGTCTCTCTTTCGTGTGCAACCGCTTAAATCAACACCTAGCTTATTAGCCACACTCTTCATATTAGCCTTGACCAGGCTTTTCAACCTGCCGATTGACAATTCCTCGCTAAGGAACGCCTCAACATCAAATTCGGCCATGATTACTGTGCCCTAGTACATGTAGTACTGTGCAATTCACAAACCGTTCAAAATGCACACACACAAACTGACAAAATGTCTGAACCGACGTTCTAAAATTCTGAATAGAAACTTAACAAAATAGATACAGATCAAGTTACCAAAATCTGCACGAACTGCAGCCAAAAACATGCAATCAAACTCTAGTCCTAGCCTAGAAATGGAGGCAACGCCTCGCCAATTGCCATGCTTACAATAAACAAACGTAACTTGCATCTACTACCTACCACCAATATGACTTTATGAGTACATGGGACCATACTCAAGTCTCTACGTCGAATCGTCGTCATCACAAAAACTCACAAAAATACGGCTTGATTTGTCCTTCTTGCGACAAGCCCCCAATTATTGCGGGCCGACAGTCCTCCATCAGCCCCAACACTACTCATAGCTCAGCAAGTAATCAGATGATGACCATGATGAACAGATTTAAGTCGATTTTTGATATACGAGGAACAGAGTTTTATTTCTAGCCGTAAGACGCCATTTTCAACAACGAAAAAAAAAACAAAATCACGTGTCACATTTGCATATTCATGACATAATAATAATAATAATAGGAGTAACTTAGTCATGACAAAAACAGAACAATATATCGTGAGTATAGCATTCAAAACAAACAAACAAACAAACAAACAAAAATACTCATAATTGATCAACTAGACATGCTCTTTCATGAAATATAAATTATCAGATTATGTACAAGTAGTGTAAGGTGATGAGAAAAAGAGCCATTAAAAGAATTATATACATATACTTATACTATATATAGATATGTGTATAATTTATGAGAATACACCCAAATACACCCAAAATGAACATTTCAGCCGTTTTTTTGTCATATTTTGAATGTGAAGGCATTTGAAGAGCAATCCTTTTCAGCTGGCATTTCTACTATGATGTTCTTCCAGACTGACAAAATAAGAATGAGAAAGCTCACAAATTATTTTTCACCAGGGGCGGCGCTACAGGGGGGGGGGGGGGAAGAGGGGGCGACCGCCCCCCCCCCTATGATTTTTCAAGTAGTGAAAAAAGAAGAAAAAAAGAAGAAAAAAAGAAGAAAAGGAGGAAGAAAAGGGAAGAAAAGGGAAGAAAGAAGAAAGAGGAGTATTAAAAAGAGAGGTCTTAAACATGTAACTCTATATTACCCCTGTTATTTAATGGAGAAAAAATATGACGTCATCTTTAGGTCGTCTTGCCCCTCCTATCAAAATACCCTGGCGCCGTCCCTGTTTTTTACCTTTTCCAGAACTCAACCTTCCTTTTAAAGCGTGTCATTTTGTGATAAAGTGTGAAACAATGAGGCCGAATCACGGTGCGTACGTGTCCCACACATTGTGGATCAGGAAGACTTCCCAAGTGCTGACAATGTTTTCACACAATTTCTAATGATTGTAATTTTCTCAAGTTTGGATTCTGTTTTCTGAGTGTGTATCGTAAACAAAGTTGGGAGAGAACAGCTAAATTACCCACATACGGCATTTTTAACTCTTACTGTGCCAAGGGGTTTAGCTCTTTTCAAAATTTTACCAAAATGTGATCAATACTTACTTTTCAAATGTCTGCACTTCATTAACCATCTATTATTTCACAAAATATTAACTTGTAGCAAATTTATTCAAATTTTTTAATGATACCAAACATTACTTTACATAACATAATGCATAATAATTATTGAAAATTACATTTGAGTTTCTTTTTTCCATTAATTTTTGGTTCATCATTTGTTTGCTATTGTGTAATGTTGAAACAAGGTAATATCCTTTAAAAATCTATAATTTTCTCTGAAAATTTTTACGGTAGCATATAATTATAATCATATATTTAGAATGCTTGATTTACGCTCAAAATTTTGATATACATTGACCACCATATACCTTTCGATTGGTCGAGCAATTGGTGAATGAAAATGACAAGCCTTAGTCTAGTCGGAAAGGGGGGTTCCCGTGCACCATCGAAATACATTTTTAACCAACTTTTTTATAATGCCTGAAGTGTCTAGTTAATGAATTTTGATGTTCCCATTGCCAACTCGTGTCCCATGGGATTCAAAATCGGCCATTTTAAAAGCCATCATGAATTTTTTTTGGATGAAATTCCATAATTAGCATATATTTTTAATTAGACATCATGCATGAATAAATAAAACAGCTTTTTTGAGTAATATTAGGGTAAGGAATCGATTCAGAGAGTTATTTTTGTGATTTGAGTAACCTGGATTCCACAAAACATCAAAAAGTGTGGAAAAAAGTGATAAAATTTGCACAAAAAATCGGGCATCCTAACGTCATCTTTTTTTTCAACTAGTAAAATCAATGATAATCTGCAAATTTTTACAAAAATATGTTGAGAGGGATATAATCATGATTTTCATGGATAAATTTACACATATACCTTAAAAGTGTACCAGTATGGTGAGCTCAATGACACCTCTCAGATTATGAAATGCATGCGCTTTTCATGCGCAATCGACGCCCATTGGCTATTGTGTGCGAAACCCCATAGACTTCTGTGTGTTAGAAGCGGCACAGTTGAGACGCTTTTACCAGCTTGTGTGGTAAGTGTTATACTTTGAGTTATGATCATAAATGCATGAAATTTAAATGATTTTTATAGTGTACACTGAGTACTTTGTAATGCTTGATGGTTTATACACAAAAACAGTAAAATTAATCATTTGAGACCAAATCGAACATAGATACACATTGCAGTAGATTTGTTTTCGTGTTAGAGAAGGCACGTTTCGAACCCTCTCCCAATATGACTGGTAAGATTCATGCATGTTCCAACCATAGACGTATGGTTCAAACATACATTGATGCTTTAAAATTAATATGATATGTGTCAGCAATGCTGTAGGTAAAGGAATGGTTTAAGAATAACAAAATTTCGTTGTTTAAGATAGAAATATGCCTTCTTGCGACCGAACACACCTTGATATTAGTAATTAGAAGTACATAGTTTGGGTCCCACAAATTACACTGGAAGAACAGATTTACCAGCGAACATTAATGATTATCTTTAATGTCATTTTGGAATGCGGTGAAAGGATAATTTCATGATGATTCATAAACGTAGGTGTATCACTTTGTAAAGATACTCAGGAACAAAATATACCCGAATGGCAAGACTGAGTACATTTTTAGATGGAAGTTACACAAAGTTAAACCTATGGTACATGATCCAGATATTCGTTACAAGTAAAAATCACCTCCCTGCCAGAGTATGAGGTTACAGTTGCCCGAATATAAGGTGTCGACGCCATTATACGTAATTTCACATTCTTCGGTGATGCATTCCTTTACTCCGCCCCCTCCCCGCCTTATACGCCTGTGAAGATATTGATAATAATTATAATTCCGTTTAATTTTCCAATCTATCTAAATTGTTTTCTGAATGTTGCTTAGAACATGCCGGTAATTATGATCTGCCTGTGTTTCTTCCCCATTATTTTCTTTGATAGTGATGATTATTTTTTGTGATGACGGTGGGTCATAGTACTTGCATACTGTGATTACTCGTACTAAGAGTATTATGCGTAAGTTTGTTGACATCATCCTTTTTGAGCAGTATCTTCATCTCTCCTCTCACATCTCACCTCTCTATCTTTTTCTTTCTCCCTCTCTCTCTCTTTCTCTCTCTGTTCTTGTCTCTTGCACACTTCCTCCCCTTTCCTTTCTCAATTCTCCCTCTCTCTATTTCTCACTCCCTGTCTCTGTTTTTCCTCTTCTTCCCTCTTTCTTCCCTCTCTCTCTCTTCCTTTCTCCATCTACCCTCTCTTTCCCGCACTCTTCTTTTATGTTCCTAGCTATCCTCCCTTCTTCTATTTATCTTCCAAGTCTCTCCATGTCTACCTTCTTCCTTCCTATTTTGTTCTTTCTGTTAATGCACCATCTCTCTCTCATCTCTGTTTCTGTCTGAAGTCCATCCCGAATTTCACCCTATATGTTTCTCCTTGTCCATCTCTCTCCCTCTCTGTTTTTCTCTCTCTGTCTCTCTGTTATCCTCTTTCTCTGTCTATATTTTGTTCTCTCCTTCCCCTCAGCTCTCTCTCTCTTTCTCTCTCTGTACTTCTCTCTTAACCATGCCCGTCTGTACCTTCGATGTCTCTCTTTGCCCTCCTCCTTCTTCTCCCCCTCTCACTTTCTCCACTGCCATGACTTCTCTGTCTACATGGCTCTCCTGTCTCCTCTCCCACTTCTTTCTGTCTCTGTCTGTCTTTCTATTCCCCTTCCCTTATTTTCTCCCTGTCTCTCTCTCTCTCCGTCTGCCTAACTTCTCTCCCATCCATTTCCTTGTCCCATCTCCCCTTTCTCCCCAACTTCTGTTTGTATGTCTGTCTACCCCCCCCCCCCCGCATGCCTCCCCCCCTCTCTCTCTCTCTCTCTCTATCCATCCCCACCTCTTATTTCCTCCCTGTCATGCCTGTGTCTCTCAATCTCTCCCTCACTCTAATTCTCTCCCTTTCATCTCAATAATCTGTTCTGTCTCCATTTTCACTCCCTATCCCCCTCCTCTCCCTCTTCATCCCCTCTCTGTCCATCATCCTTCCCCCTCAGCGCGTGCGCTCTCTCTCTCCCTCTCCCTCTCCTTCTCTCATCTTACCACCCACTCCCTTGTACCATCTCCCTCTTCCCTACCCGTCTCTCTGCTTGTCTGTCTGTTTCTCTCTCTGACTTTGTCTATCTGTCTGTCTGCCTTTTGCTCTCAATCATCCCCGTCTCTCATTTCTTCCCTGTCTTGCCTTACCTTGCCTTCTCTTCTGTCCTCTCTCCTCCCCTACTTTCTCTTCCCACCCTTCTCAGTCACCATCTTCCTCTCACGTCCATCTTTTCTACCTGTCTCCCCTGCCCCTGCACCCTCTCTCCGTCTTTCTCCTGCCCCTCTCTCTATATGACCCCCCCCCCTCTCTCTCTAAACCTCTCCTCTCTCTAGCTCTCTACGTCTCTGCATCTTCTTGCCCTTTGTCGTGTCTCTAACATGACACTAATTTTGAGATCATCTCCATTACTCCAAAACTGTATACGCTATCAACTGATTTCATCAAATCATTCCCATTAAAAAAAAAATAATAATAAATGTCATAATATATAATTGAAAGATTTTTATCATCAAACCCCATGGAACACTCATCAATTAATAAAATGGGTGGGAAAACTGCTGTCAATATCAAGTATTGTGGGATAAGATCTTTAAATTGAAAATATATTATCATCTTGATAAACTGTTCGCCCATATTGTGTATGGTTATTTAATGTGATGTTCGCCCTCTACGGGCAGCGATGTAAATCGGCCTCTTTGAGCCGCGATCATGGAAGCCAAGTAATAAAGTGAATTACTCGTCAAGTCGTTTGACTATGTGACTGGCATTCTTAAGTGTATTGTCTTAATTAATGGCGTGGTGGCAGCTCGGATCTACCCTCGTCACGGACGGCATGAAAGAATTTTGCCACATACGGGCAGTCAGTCGGTCGGGAAGATACATTTCTCGTGATAGTGGTCATCGTCTGCTCCATGGTCGTGCCCCTACTCCCCTAGTCCCGCTTGTATGGACTGCACGCACCAATGCACCGGTGCAAGGCCCCCATGCCTGGATCGAACGAAGCCGATCTAGGCCCCTCATCATTTTTCTGTAGTGGCAGTACAGACTCATTCATCATCTCTTCATCTCTCCGTAGTGGCAGTGCGGATCCTTTCTCTCTTCATCTCTCCGTAGGCGTAGTGGCAGTGCGGATCTTCTCTCTCTTCGTCTTCTCCGTAGTGGCAGTGCGGATTCTCCCTCTCTCTCTCCCTCTACACCTCCGTAGTGGCAGTGCGGATCCTTTGTCTCTTCAATGTCTCTTCAATGTCTCTGTAGTGGCAGTGCAGATCTTTTCTCTCTTCATCTTCTCCGTAGTGGCAGTGCGGTCTCTTTCTCTCTCTCCTCAACTTTTCCGTAGTGGCAGTGCGGATCCTCTCTTTCGTTCCTCCGCATCAATGGCAGTGTGGACCCTTAATTCTTGATCACCTCAATTATCGCTTTAAAGTTTACTTCAGATTTCAGTGATCACCACTTCTGCAGCCTTATCCAGAATCTTAGTTCACGTCGAGCTTCATTGGTTCGCGGTTAGATTTACCTCGCTTAGTGATTTTAGACGTCATATCTCATGTGATTTTTTTTGGTGTGTTTTTTGCTCGTTTGTATCCGTTTTTTCTTGTTTTGCAAATTATTCAGTGTCTGGCTACAGGGTCTCACAGGCGACAAGGTTTCACATGCGACATAGTTCCTGTTCATAGCTCACCAGGCTTCGACAGCAAAAGTCGTCTTCCTCGCTAGTGTTGCTCCACCTAGCCAGCTCACCGTAATTTTTTTTTTTTCATTACTGTCTTCATTCTTCTGAACTCTGGACTCTATTATTGCTCTTGGTTTGCTTCTGATCACATGACAGACTACTTATTTTGGCAGTAGAATCTAATTCCATGCTTATTTTTTTTACTTTATTCCAATTCAAATGTTTACGATTCCTTTCTCTTTATGTGTTTATAGACTGAATTCTATATGTTATTTTTTTATTCTTATGATGTGCACTATGGTAGTCCTTTGTAATTTGATTAATTATTTTTGTAATAGAATAACTACAAGAGGAGATATTGGGATGATGGTTATGACCAATCAGTTCTGTCCGATATTTTGAATAGCAAGTCCTGGATTAATTTCGTTCAGTGGATTTAAGAGAAGGACAGTAATTTGTGAATGATTGTTAGGGAAGAAGCAGTATATACTTGTTCAGTGGATTTAAGAGAAGGACAGTAAGTTGTGAATGATTGTTAGGGAAGAGGGCAGTATATACTTGTAGAAGGATGGACAAGCAGTATGTTATCATTGTATAGTTATGTTGTGCAGGAAGGAGATAAAGAGAGACAGCAAGTAAGCAGTGGCAAGCTAGGTTGTTATTGACATGTACACATGTAGGAAAGAAAGATGATCTAATATGTAAAGGGATATGTCAAGGATAGACTATGTTCAGCTAGTTGACCATTCATGATTATTATGGAATATATTGGAGTCTGCCTATGCATTTTGACCTTCATGTCTACTTGTATGTCAGTGGATTACAATGTGTCATGTGCTAGTAGTCCTGATTTTTATTTAATATACAGTGTTGTCATCTAGTTGATATAATTCATGATATTGATGCAATTGATCACACTCTGCCTGTGCGGTACTTACGTCATTTAAGTGTACATGTATGTGAATATTACAGTAGGTTATATTTCGTCAGTTGCAAAAGAGGTTATGATTGTGCTGAAAGTTCCTATTTTACATTCTAGGAATTTAATCATCATTTCATATGGATTACCACCAGTCTTTATGTTCAACCTGTTTGTCCTTGTCTTAGAAATGTCTGAAGATATGGTGTGCTGGAAATTTTATCAATCAGGTGTATTTGCCCAATTTTGCTTTTGCTGAGATACATTATTGCTCAAAGTCTGTTAACATTTGCTGGGTTTTTATTGTAATACCCATTTGGTGATTTGATGATTTTTTGTTTTCCAGTGACTGCTTATAAGCAGTGGATTTTAACTTGTTTCTTTTTGCAATGTGTGAATAATTGGTCTCTATATATTATGATTTTACCAGGCAGTGTACAGCACTTGTGTGGTGTTATGTATTCATTTACTGGTGTGTTATCAGGGCAGCACACAGTGTTTTATAGACAATTATGTTTATTTACTGATTTTTTTTTTTTCTGTTCATATTGCTCTGAGTTTTTATTTGCTTCAAGAGGGCTGGTAGGAGGATGGGAAGTGAAAAGAGATCAAAATTGAATTATTATTTGCTTTAAGAGGACTGGTATAGGAGGATAGGAAGTGAAAAGAGATCAGGTTTTGAGTATTGTTTGTGCTAATCACAGTCTATTTTGTTTGAGGTTATATCTGATTTCCTAGATAGTATTTAGAGAAGTAATTATATTTATTGTTATGTTGAAAAATATGGTATACTACAGAGCAATGTTTAGAAATTTGTAGTACATTCTATAAACTCAATCAGACCAGAGTATCAATACCGAAGATTGTTGCAGGTCATCGGTTTGAAAAGATTTTCTGTTAATGCTAAATTATGTGAGAAAGAATGTGTTCAGTGAAACTGTGAATGTGATCTGGTAAACATTGGTACATGTATTTTTGATAAAGGCAAAAAGGTATCTGGAATTTTGATACTAGTATTACTTTTGCCTTGTTAATATATATAGTTTCGAGTTATCAAGGGCTATTACTTAATAGATAAGTCAATCTTATGTGTACATGTATTTTAAGATTATTGTCAGACAAATAAAATTACTGTTCAGTTTGTCGTACATGTAGTTTATATTCCCTTCAAAACTAAGATGAGGGACCTTCATTTATTGTTTATTTATTTTATGTCTATCAATGTATTAATCCCCGTGTGACAGTATTCGTTTACTTTAGTGATGTTTTAAAGTGATGCGGAGCTGTTAATTCATGTTAAAGATCAGTATGTATTATTGTTTTTATAATGCAAAGTAGCCTTTACAAACCAAATGGTGTAGTTTGTAGTACATGTATTTACTTATAACATTTGGCTATGGTTTTGATTCTAGTAGAGGGGTTATACATGTATAATTTTAATGATATTGTCATGTATTCCAGTGATGCTCAGTAATGCAGAGTGACACAGTTTTATACATGTGTAATTTTAATGATATTGTCATGTATTCCAGTGATGCTCAGTAATGCAGAGTGACACAGTTTTAGCAGATGCGTTGACTTTTATCCTCTACTATTTGTGTTTTTGTAATTTGATGATTATCATCACTCTAGTATGTTGTATTGAATTTTGTAGGTCCATGTAATTCGCTCGGATTTAAGCTTCTGGATTTCGTATATAAGGGGGTTCCAAAAACGAACGATTGTGATCGAACGATTGTGATCAAGTTGTGAGGCTAAAGCGTAGGGGAATACCTTTTTTTATATTGTTTGTTTATAGATTATTGTTTGCGTGGGCTAGCCAAATTAGCCACATGGGCGGTGCTGTTAATATTGCTGATGGACATATATTTTTTTAAACCCGTTTGCAATAATGGGTGTTTTATATCACATGTTTTTCTGCCATTGCTGCAATGTGTGGCTCTTGTTTCTATAGTCCATTGTTTTGCCAGATTTTATAAGTAGCTGGCATCGAGTTATTTGCGTTTTTATTATTGTCAACACACGAGTTTTATGTTTTGGTTTTGATAGACGTTTTGCTTTATACGGGCATTCCTTTGGAGTGAAAGGGGGAAAAGTGAGAGGGGAAGAAAAGAAGAAGTCACGCCCATATTGTGTATGGTTATTTAATGTGATGTTCGCCCTCTACGGGCAGCGATGTAAATCGGCCTCTTTGAGCCGCGATCATGGAAGCCAAGTAATAAAGTGAATTACTCGTCAAGTCGTTTGACTATGTGACTGGCATTCTTAAGTGTATTGTCTTAATTAATGGCGGTTGACTCTCTATTCTAAAAACAATATTGCATAATGTATATATTTCTAAAACAAAATATAAGGAAAAAGCACTTTTCCAACTAAACATGTCATTAACTTCATGTTTGAGAAGCTCATGACATGAGAAACAGATAGACGAACCGCCAAGACAAGCACAGAAGCGTTAAGCTACAGCAGTCAAACCGCAGGTCCCCCCAAAGTGCTCTGTTTTATTTCCAGTTTTGCTTGACTTGGTCTGTCTCTGAATACATAATGAGCAGGAATCCCCTGGAACATCTGATTTCCAAATGATTGAATGGAGTGGTTAACATTTACTGATTCTCATGATTTATACATCAAATAAAAGAGGAGGAATTAGAGATTCATGACATACTCTATTTGTCTATGAAAAATGTGACAAAATTGGTGAAAAACAATGTTATTTTATGACCAAAAAATGGAAATGAAATGAAAAGTAAACCTGTAAAAAACTCACATAGTTTTATTATGAGCCAGACTGAATTTGACATGAGTGCAAAGGGCAATATCTATACTTTACAAATATTGAAATAATATTTATGTACACTTAATGACAGGGTCAGGATCCAGCAAAATGTAACCAAAGTACACATTGGCCGGAATTCACAAAGGTGGTTTTTGGTTTTAAGCAGATTTCGTGGTATAAATACGCTTGATTTAGCGCATACACTTGAAAAGGTCCAATCTGAACGCCCGCCGGTCGCGCGTGGTTGGCAAAAGCGCTAAATTCACGCTTGTTGCCATGGTTCAGCACCATGGTTTATTTAGATTAATTTACATAAACCATGGTCTGAACCATGGCAACAAGCGTGAATTTAGCGCTTTTGCCAAATATCGCGCCATAATCTTGCAGGGTGGCCTTTCCAGCCAATCACAGTGCTTGGATTCTATGGTCTTGACAATTTCAAGGATAAATTATGTACTTGGGTTGAATATTGCTGGATCCTGACCCTGTCATAAATGTATGGATGTTTTGAATATAATAATGTAAAAGATGAAACTTCAACGCTTCCATACATATGCGTTTTAATAGTGGCTCATATACTTTTTATATGTCTTTTATTGACTTGAAATCTTATAAAGAAAAGTATTTTGTGTCACTCTTTTATCACATATTTTCAACTACTTATTCTTTGAATTATAACTTAAACAGGGTATGTCTGCATTGATAAACTATCCATTTATCTTTCCAGAAAATTTGATGAGCATAGCATTAAAATTTCTTGATTTAATTAACTTTGAATATGACCATGCAAAACAGCCCACTGGCTACAAGGAGAATGTGCCATTACAGGCACTGGAAATAAAATCAGCCCTTTTTGCTCATTTGCATACGACCTGCGGTCTGACTGACGGTCACAAAGGTTCGTACGAACGATGCGTTCCTACGAATCTCACTGTTCGTACGAATTCCGGAGTTCGTAGAGATTCGTAGATGGGGCATAGATTCTTACGGCCTTCTTACGGCCTTCTTACGGAGTTCGTACGAACGCCGTTTAATTCGCAAGAACAACTTAGGACCTTCTTGAGAAACGAAGTGATTTTCGGTTACACAATGGCCCTAGAGTTCGTACGTTTTTCGTAAGAAAGCCTTTAGTTATTCTTTCGTCAGACGTACGGCCATCTTATGATTTTTCTTGTCGCAAGATGGTCGTACGTGCAACTAACTGCACTCTCAAGTCATTTGTAAGAAGATCTTACGAATTTTGGTATATTTTGTCGGGTTGCAAAAAGAGGCGCTGCCGTGTACTGTCGAAATTTCTGTGACTGTTGAAAGTTTGATACTTTCAAGATGGCAGTAGTGCCAAGGAGACTACAACTGCAGCTGCAGCTGCATCTGCAAGTAGAGGAGGAGGAGGAAGAAGATCGAGCGGTTATAGCAGTTGCTTTATACCCCCTAAAACTCAACAATTGCACAGATTGTGTACCTACGCCTTACGAGCACCTTACGAACGCCTTTCAAACGCCAAGAGTCGTTCGTAAGAGCGCCGTACGAATCTCCGTTCGTAAGGCGTTATTACGAACGCCGTAAGAGCCCTCTATGAACAACTGAAGGCGTTCTTACGATCGTCGTAAGAATTTAAGGCTTCTAGAATTGTCTCTCGACCCTACAAAATCTTGCGTGGTTCTTACGATGTTCTTACGGCCGCCTTACGAAGAGGGGGTTGCGTACGACGTTGAAAAAAAAACTTGGACAAGACCATCGACCAAGCTGCGAACTTACGGTCTAAGAACGGTCTACGAACGCTGGTTTCGTACGGCCTTCTTGAGAAGATCTTACGAAATGGTCTGAAAATCGTTCGTACGGCGTTCGTAGCAGTTCTTAATGGTATTTGTGACCGAGGTTTTACCCTACTGCATTGCAATATGTATCTATGTTCGATTTGGTCTCAAATCATTAATTGTACTGTCTTTGAGTATAAACCATCAAGCACTACAAAGTATTCAATGTACACTATAAAAATCATTTAAATTTCATGCATTTATGCCCATAACTCAACGTATAACTCTTACCACGCAAGCTGGTAAAAGCGTCTCAATTGTGCCGCTTCTAACACACAGAAATCTATGGAGTTTCGCACACAATAGCCAATGGGCGTCGATTGTGGGCGAAAAACGCATGGTTTTTCCTAATCTGAGAGGTGTCAGTAAGCTGACCATACTGGTACATTTTTAAGGTATATGTGTAAATTTATGCATGAAAATCTTGATTATATCCCTCTCAACATATTTTAGTAAAAGAATTGCAGGTTATCATTGTTTTACTAGTTGAAAAACAAGATGACGTTAGGATGCACGATTTTTGGTGCAAATTTTATCACTTTTTTTCACACTTTTTGATGTTTTGTGAAATCCAGATTACTCAAATCACAAAAATAACTCTCTGAATCGATTCCTCATCCTATTGTTACTCAAAAAAGTTGTTTCATTTATTCATTCATGATGTCTAATTCAAAAGATATGCTAATTATGGAATTTCATCAAAAATTCAAGATGGCTTCCAAAATGGCCGATTTTTAACCTCTGGGACAGGATTTCGCAATGGGAACATCAAAATTCATTAACTAGACACTTCAGGCATTATGAAAAAGTTCGTTAAAACATGTATGTCGATGGTGCGCGGGAACCCCCCCCCCCCCCCCCTTTCCGACTAGACTACCTATCTGTCACATATATGTGACATCGGCACTGAAAGAGTTAAAGGATATAATTATATCAAGTTTTGGTTTTGATCCTGTCAGTGTTTAGACTTGATTTCCTTTAAAAATGAACTTAAATTTTCTCACAGACGGAATTAGTTAGATTAATAGTCATCGTTATAGGGTACGTCTACCATGTCTACGCGATCTCTTACCGATTCCTGGAAGTCATCCACGGCATCGGTTGCGCCGGTCTTTTCACCATAGGTCTCGTTTATCGTTTTCTGCATGCCTTCCTTCACACTCTCTTCAATCTGTAAAAAAAGAGAATTTAAAATACAGGAAATTGAGTATTAAACGCTGAGTTGACCCTCTTTAATACAAACGCTACCACCTTTTTTTTAAAACTTGGTTTTAAAAAAAGAAACAGTTGACACTTTTGATTGTTAACGGTTAATGAGTCAAAAGTTGTAACTTGTATCAGACTGAGGTTTTTTTATATTGCAAAGTTGAAGGATATAAATTTTATTTCGAATAACTTCTGTAAAAATTCCTCATCAATATTCTTAAAAATTATGCTTTGAATATTTAATTAGATTTCCACTTTAAAAAGATCAAGCCACAAAATCTGTGTGTATCATTAACTAATTCACAGCACAACAATTCTCCCTATCGCATATAGCAGATATCAGCCGATATCAGCTCCCGATTCCGATATCGGGGACAACGATGTTGGCACATAAAGTTCCGGTTCCAGTCTATAGCTATAGCGAGCATACACTGATATTTCCTTGCTTTTTGTTCTGCTGAAAACACGTTTTGCATCGTCGGCTCAACATCCCACATTGGGTGGCTTCACATAAGAATCCAATTAAATATCAACTGTATAAAAACACGA
The DNA here is from genome assembly GCA_025618425.1 of Heliocidaris tuberculata. Taxonomy (NCBI): domain Eukaryota; kingdom Metazoa; phylum Echinodermata; class Echinoidea; order Camarodonta; family Echinometridae; genus Heliocidaris; species Heliocidaris tuberculata. Next base: position 30,490,790 of record CM046837.1, on the reverse strand, counting down.
TTATTTGCTAGATTAGGAACAAAAGGAAGTTTTTGCTAGGCTGACCACGTCTTCTAACACATTGTCAATGACACTCTGGCCGGACCCGGAAGCTCAGTTGCCAGCAATCACATGCCCAAAAATTAGAGCGCCGCATGCGTTCGGATTCGGAGAGCTATATGCGATAGGGAGAATTGTCCTTGTGCATTGCAGCTGAAATTCCAGAGCTGCTCTTTTAACCCAGAGTCATGAATCATTAATGACAATGAAAAGCAAAAGGTTGGCAGAAATGACAGGTGCGATGCAGAATGGTATTGTTGTGTTTTGAATTTAATTACTGATACACACCGATTTTGTAGCTTTCATTTCTCAACGTGATAATCTAATTAAATATTCAGAGCATTATTTTAAGAATACTAATCAAGGAAATTTCACAGAACTTATTCCAAATCAATTTAATATCCGTCAACTTTGCAATGTGAAAGCTTCAGTCTGATACGAGTTATGAATGATCAAAAGTGTCAACCCCCTTTTTTTTAAGCACCTCGTATCTATCATAGTATTATTCTCACGATCGGAGGTTGATAACAACATTTTTTAACACACCTCTGTTCTCTGCAATTCTAGTGCTCTCTCGCAGTGCTATTCCACTCCAGGATCTCTTTCATTTAGTTTTCGGATCCCCTATTGGTATAATACATTCTACCATTCGTCTAATATATCCTACAAGAGACGCTGATGTATTTTGATGTGACCAGCGTATTGCCTTTCTTTCTTTAACTAGTCATATCAGTATAGTTTGTTTAAGCCCTGCCATATGCAATAATTTCTTTTGTTAGTTTTTTATATGTTTCAAGATATTCTCACCATTCATCTATACCCCCACATTTCAAAGGATGTGACTTTTTTCCCACAGTTTTAGTTACTGTCCATGTTTCTGCTCAATACAATAGAACAGACCAAACATACATATTCTAAGTGCGACTTTTACCTTCGTTGCTGTAAACAAGATTACATGTAATATATCCGACCACTTTTACATACAAATCTTAGCAATAACATAATCTTGTAGAATAAAAAAAAATCTGTACGCGTAATATTAAAACAATGAAAGCAAGCTTACGTCTTCACTGTAGAAGAATGCGAAGATTCCTAAAAAAGCTTCAGCAAGAACGATGATTAGAACAAAAGTGAAATACTGTACAGGAAAAATGGATAAGTATGACCAATTTTAGTTAAGTTTATACTAGTGATAAATTATGTAACTCAAGTTAGGAGAAAGTGACACACGAAGGTAGACAGCTGTAGGGGTCTACAAAAGACAAACTCATGCATTTCTTTTTGTTTGAAAATGGCTGAAAAAGGAATAGTATTAAGGAGAAGTTGCAGGGTAAGGTCCGTTTATTCATAATCTTCATTTTATGATTATCATCAAGATAACATTTCATCTTTTACGACCATTAACATCAACTTTATGGCTATCTTCGGTATGATTATCATCGTCATCATCATCGTCGTCATTATCATCATCTTGATTATCATTAAAAGCATTATCTCCCATTATTCTCATATCAACAAGGGTATCATCATCGTAATCATCATATCTTCTTCATTATCATCACTGTCGTTGTCAACGTCATCATCGATCATCGATCATCATCATCATAAGCTCCGTTCATACGGGACTTGTGGTTTCGAAACTTTAAGTTAACGAAATCACGACTCACTAACCACAACGAGGGTTCACACGAGCTCGAAACAACGAGCTGAAACTACAAGCAGAGCGATCGTCGTGGTTAACCCCGGAAGTAGATACTACCTATTGCGTGTACAGTACACATACAGATCCTGCATTTATTCATAAGAGTATGACCCGGAAGTTCAACATGAACAGCGAGCTCATCGTTAACCACAAGCTTGCGAAACTCAAGGTTTATTCCGTTCACATGGTCCGAAACTACGATGGAAGACCACCCACTGCTCGTGGTTTCAGCGTAAGCCACGACCTCGCTTGTGGTTCTAGAACTACAAATAAACTTAAAGTTTCGAAACTACGAGTCCGGTCTGAAACTACAAAATAACTACAAGTTCACTTAAAGTTTTGAAACTACAAGCTAACTTTAAAGTTTAACTCCCATCGTGTGAACATGACTATAGTCTTCATCAACATAGTTATCATAATATTTATCTTCATCGAACATTCCAGGCGACTTCCACCACTCTGTCTTTCTTACCAATTTCAGTAGACACAAGTTCACTTTGATGGCGCCGCAGCATCCCGAGAAACCGACGATGAAGATGAAAATTCCAATGCCGATGGCGGTCCAAGACACCGCCAAGACTGTGTCGTCCTCGAAAAGGTCCACGTAATGAGTATAATTGGTAGTGACGTAAGACCCACAACCAATCAGGACAATACCGCAAGCCTGCGATTCAAATTTGAAATGACTTGAAAAGGCATTCACATAATTCAGTTTCAGTTCACTTTAGAAATATGAAAGGACATACTTCATTTTTTTTTTTTTAAGAATTAGTGCAAGACAAGAAAAGATAATTATACATAAGACATTAATATACACCATTTACATAAAGGTTTACAAGTCATCTTTATTTCTGGGAACATGAATTCTGTGTATAATTTGTATATGTGAGATCATTTATATTGCTGGCATGATTATATTACATTTCTTCCTTTTATTAAATGACAACGTATGGGTTCAAATATGACGGAGCTCCATGAAAAGCATCTGTTGTAAGGATGGGTTCCTACCAAGGAAAAGTATCTCCCAGAAGGAGTATTTAAAAAAAAAAAAGAGAACAGAAAGCGAAAGGAGAAAAGAAAGCAAGAGAAAGTGTAAATTGGAAAGATTGAGATTTATAGCTGTCAAACATGTCTCGAAAACTTATTTCCGTCATTTCTGGAAAATAATTGCCACTCGTGACATGCTTGTAACTACAGGAACTATCAAGACACGAGAAAGAGAATAAGACCTCGTGACAAGCGAAGCAATGACGTCATCGAAAAGAAATTAAGGAAAAGGACGTGCTGTGGTCCATGGACCTTATACCATGCACTCTTAATTGCCCAATGCCCAATTTTTAACCAACACTGGACAACATACTGTCCACACAACTTTTGGTTAAAATTTGCCCAACTGATGTTGGGCAATCCATTTACTATGTTGTTGGGCAAATTAAATTGCCCATCAGTTGGTGACCCATTAGATTTTACCCAACTCTACAATTGCCCAACTGTTGGTTATATTCTCAGTTGGGTAATTATTGCCCAACCAATCTTACCCAATAGGATTGCCCAACCCTCTATTTGTTCAGCTGTTTGGTAACAAATATCATGTGGTTGGGCAAATTCAGCTGCCCAATTTATTGTTTCCTTTTTCCTCCAACCTAGGTAAAAAAAAATGAAATCTGCTTGTTACGTCCTTCTGGGTCTTAACCTAATCAATCCTAACCTATCCTATTTTAAGCTATCCTATCCTATATCTTAACCTATCCTATCCTAGTCCTATCCTATCCAGTTAGTGCAAACTAGTGCAAGCTCTTATATACCCCTTATATTTTTTTATGCATTCGGTGACAGTTAGTAAATCGGGCCACCCCAAACTATACGCTACTAAAAATTCATGAATATTCATATAAGTGTTTTCCCCAATATTGGGTAAAAATATTTACCACAAGTTGGGCAAAAGCGAATTTCTAACCAACCATCAGTTACCCAACAAAATTTACCCAACTGGCAAAGGAAATGTGACAAAATTACACAACTACAGGGCAACAAGTACCCAACCCATAATTACCAAATACTGTTGGTAAATATATGCCCAATATTTAGGTAAAAAGTATTGACCAATATTGGTTACACCACTCGAGTGTCCAGTTGGTTAATAATAGCCCAGAATTGGGAATATTTTTAACCAACCAGCAGTTACCCAACTAAATTTACCCAACATTTTAAGAGTGTGTATATTTTAAGTTGGTAAACTTTTCTGCTTTTGAAAATAAAAGGCAGCCTAAAGAGTTGACTTTCAAAATGTTTCAGAATCACTATTCCTATAACTGCATTTGGGTAAATTCCTGCAATGTAGCTGTTAACAAAATAAAATAAAGAATGGGAAAAATGAGATGTAGAGCTGTCAGTCATGTCTCCAAAACTTATTTCCGCTATTTTTGGAAGAAAATTCCCCCCCCCCCCCCGCATTTGCAGCCCTGACACAAATACATTGCCACTCGTGACATGCTTGTGACTACAGGAACTTTTTAAGATACGAGAAAGAGAATAAGACCTCGTGACAAGCGAATCAATTGACGTCACAAAAAAAAAAATTTTGTTTTTTTTTTTATTAGTAATTTCACTTTATTACTTGGCTTCCATGATCGCGGCTCAAAGAGAGCGATCAGCAATGCCCGTACAGGGCGAACATCACATTGAATCAACATACATGTATGGGCGTGACTTCTTCTTTTCTTCCCTTCTCACTTTTCCCCATATTCCCTCCTAGATAAAAACCCATATGAAAACAAAAATTTGATCAAAACAAAACATGAAACTCGTATATAATAACTCAGTAACAGCTACTAATAAAAATCTGGAAAAGCAATGTATTATACAAACAAAAGCCACATGTTGTAGCAATGTCACGAGAAAGTGTTCATGGAACATACATTGTTGCTAACAGTCGTACAAATGTGTGTAAGTCGGCAGTGATATAGAGATAATATGAACAACACCGCCCATGTTGTAAATTAGGCTAGGCCACTCAAATAAAAATCTTTAAAAAAGAATTAATATCACAATAAATATGGCCCTACGCTTTAGCCTCAAAACTTAAAAATGGCAACAAAAAAAAAGAAGAAGAAAAAAAAAAAAAAACCGGTGACAATTGTGTGTCCTTTTAAACCCTATCAAATAGGAAATCGAATATCATAAATCAGAGTGAGTTTTACGGACATACACAAATCAATATGATACGTACTAGAGTGACGATATCATTAAATTACAAAAACAAGATGAGTGGTAGATTAAAAAATCAACAGATCTTCTAAAACCGCATCACTCTTCATTACTGAGCATCACAAGAATACATGATAATTTGTCATCAAAACTATATAAGACACCACTCCCAGGCGCGTAGCTGTCGCTCCCCCCCCCCCCCCCAAAAGAAAGAGAGAGAGAGAGAGAGAGAGAGAGAGAGAGCGAAAAAGCGGGGGGAAGTGAGAGAAAAAGCCCCAAAAGGCGCTACGAGCCGTTATCTTTCTCTCAAAATTTGCTAAAACGTCAAAGTTTTCTCCCTGCAGCCACCCCTGTTACATACAGGGCAGTATTGCGTCCAATCAATTGAAAAGCAGTCAGGGCGTCCACTAACTTTCCGCCTAAGAAAAAGTTTTTTTTACTAGCCGTTATCTTTCTCTCGAATTTGCTCAAACGTCAGAGCTTTCGCGCTTCGCGCGGAAAAGGTGAAACTTCCCCCCTCCCTGCACCCACCCCTGTTACATACAGTGCAGTATTGCCTCCAAATAATTGAAAACCAGTCAGGACATTGAACTAACTTTCCTCCTAATAAAAAGGTGCTACGAGCCAATTTAATTTCAATTTTCCATTTGAAGAAATTTATTTCCAACTTTTCAATATACAAAGTAATAAATGAGCAAAATTAATGTACATGTTTTTTTTACAAAAAAAATTGACAAAATATACACTAATGTGGTACACACATAGTTGGAGGACACGCCTCTAAAAGCAAAAGCTTGGGGCGAGGGTGCCCTTAGTACATAACACATTATTACATAATAAATATATAAAAAGAAAATAACTACATACAAAAAAAGAAAGAGACCGCTGAGCTTGATTGGAGGGAAAAAAGAGGGAAGGAAAAAAAAAGAAAAGAAAAAGAATGGAAAAGAGGAAAACGAGAGGGAGAATGGAGGTGCAACATGAGAGGAGTACGGAAAAGAGAAATATTCACGAAGAGGCAGAGAGAAGAAAAGGAGAGAATAGATACAATGGAGGGTGGGGAAGTGTCTTAAACCACATTATTTGTAAGATGAAGTGAAATATTTTTTCATCCTTCTTAAGAAGCTAGCGAGAGATGCGGAGTATTTTATTTTGTCAGGGATAACGTTCCACAGCTTGGGTCCTGAGTACCGGATATTATGTTGGAATAATAGGGTTCTGTGCTTGGGTAGATGGATGGATGCGTGTCTGGTTCCGTATTTATGAATAGTAGAATTTAATTGAAAGAGGTTACATAATTCTTCAGGGAATAAATTGTTTGTACATCTGTGTATAAAAATGCTTTGTTGATGTTTATTTATATCGGTAAATTTTAGTATGTTAAATTGTTTGAACAAATGCTTGACGTGACACCGGGGAGCAGTACCTGTAGTTATACGAATTATTTTCTTTTGTACAGTGATTAGTTTTTGCAATTCGGAGGTTGTAGAGTTCCCCCAGGCCAGGTTGCAGTATGATGGATATGGTAGAATATAAGAGAATTGTAAAGCATACGGAGAATGTTGTTTGGTAAAATGTGCCGCAGTCTAGATGATGCCAATTTTTTTAGAGACTTTGTTTTCTGTTTCAAGAAACGTCAGAGCTTTCGCGCTTCGCGCGGGAGGGGGAAAACTCTCCCCTCCCTGCACTCTTGGCATTGATACTGTGGTCTTAATAAGCTTATAGAAATACTAACAATTTCTAAACATTGCTCTGCAAATATTTTTCAACATAACAATACATATAACAAAATAAAATATGGTTAGCACAAACATAATATTCAAAACTTGATCTCTCTTCACTTCCTATCCCCCTAGTTCCCTTGAAACAACTAAACAAAAACTCAGTGCTGTATATGATGCTGAAAAGCAATCAGCAAATAACATGATCACCTATTAAAAACACTGTGTGCTCTCCTGATAACATGCCAGCAAAGTGAAGAAAATCCATGGACCTTATACTATGTACATTTTTACGTTGATAGACTTTTCTGCTTTTGAAAATGAGAGGCAGCCTAAAGAGTTGACTATCGAAATGTTTCAGAATTACTATTCCTACATTGAACTACATTAAACTCCTGCAATTTTGATGTTTATAAAACCAAACAAAAAAACAAAAAAACAACCAAACAACCAAACAACCAAACAAAATAAGACACTTTGACTGCATATTGAATCAGACATCACACTTAAAATTTAATGTTAGTATTTCAAGAAATACATATGAAGATATACGTTCAAACTACATTAAACCCGGCAGCTTCGTTCGAGCTGACAAGCTTTTTGTGAATGACATGGATGGTCTAAGTAACTTTAAGGGGTCAAATCTCATATGTACAATGGGGTGACTATTTCGGGACAGGTTCCCAGACTAATCATTTCTACGTTGATTTTTTTTAAGCTGCAAGCAAAAGGTTAGAAAAAGCATATACTAGGTTTTATCGATACCGGTCAATGTAATGTATATAATACACTGGCATACTCACCCAAAGACAAATGTTAAGGACAAACAAGAAACATTTCGCAAATTTCAGCCCGCAACCAGCAACCATTTTGATTTTCATGTCAGATCGGTTCGAACAGGATAACTGGCATCAAAATATTCAGTGGAGCTATATTTCCTCCAGTTTAAATACCGAGTGATGTCTTCCCTTTTTCCGATGCGCACGTTATTGATTTGATGGAAGCGAATCAGTTATTCAAATGACTTCTAGGGCACGTAGTAATCTTTATATACGACACCAGGTTATGATAAATTTCGCGACCCTTCAGTTTGAGTTATTGTCATAGGCGTAGCCAGGAGATGGGGGGCCAGGGGGAACTGGCTCCCCTATTCATTCCCTAAAAAATAAAAAAAATAATAAAAAAAAAAGCGAGAGCGAAAAAAAGCCTAAAAAGGCGCTACGAGCCGTTACCGTTCAATCAAAATTTGCTAAAACGTCAACATTTTCACGCTTCGCGCGGGAAGGGGGAAATAACTCCCCCCTCCCTTTACCCACACCTATCACATACAGTAATATATTACGTCGAAATTTTTGAAAAGCAGTCAGGGCGTCAAACTATAACTTTCCGCAAAAAAAGTTGTTTGCTACGAGCTGTTATCTTTCTCTCAAATTTGTTAAAACGTCAGAGTTTTCGCGCTTCACGCGGGAGGGGGAAAACTCCCCCTCCCTGCACCCACCCCTGTTACATACAGTGCAGTATTGCTTTCAAATAATTGAAAAGCAGTCCGGGCGTCGAACTAACTTTCCTCCTAAAAAAATGTGCTGCGCGGTTGGATCCTTCACGTTTGCCCCCCCCCCCCTATTGAAAAATCCTGGCTACGCCAGTGGTTGCCCGATATAGGAAGCGATGTAATAAGAGCTGCCGTTACTATAATGATGCACGTGCAGTACTGCAGTAGAGGAATAATTGTTTCCGTTTGATCTCAAAGAAAGGACATATAAACAAATAGTGAAATTCATCACCGATATCATTTGTAGAACAATGAGTACATAAACGTTCAGCTTTCGGAATCTGGCTGTAACGCCCAATCACTATTGGGAGTTTGTGATTGAGACATCGAAATGTGCAGAAAGTTCTTCTATTATTTTCGTTAAGGTGAATAAAGTACTTTTCAAAACATAATCTCTGTTTGAAAATTCTATAGATAGTACATTGCTGGTTTAACTCAACATCACTGTGCCACTCCTGCTCACTTACATCTTGAAGCTTTTGGTTTACGATGCTTTTAAAATTTGATGAAGTCAGATTGATGGCTTGATTTTTCCACAAGTCAGAAAGACCTAAATTATCAAGAATATTCTTCACTTTGAGAATCCAAGACATTTGATTATTTCCTTACGAAAACATGGAAAATTCAAAATTATACACGATCTTTGATAACTTAGATGATTTTCCATTTAGGAGACGATACCAGAACATTAGCATTCGACTGGCAATAATTTTTTCTAGTTTGTAGCGACCAAGTTCACCGTAAACCATGCAGTTGGGAGTCATTTTGTTTAAACCAAGCGTTTCTTTACAGAACTTCAAATAGAACGTTTCAAGTTGGATTAGATTTTCAAAACCCCAAATCTCACTTCCATATAACAATATAGGCAAAATCAACTGATCAAATAACTCGAGCTGGATGTCTATTGGTAGACAAAGAGATTCAGTTTTTCTCTTCATAGAATACATAGCTCTTCGTGCTTGGGTTACTTGTTTGTTAATAGCTTTTTTGAAGCTATTATTATAGTTAAAAGTTGTTCCTAAATAGACATACTCATCACAAACATTTATTGGTTCATTATTAAAATAAAAATTAGGAATGTTCCTGACTTTTCCTCGAGAAAAAATAACAACTTTCGTCTTGGAAGTATTTACAGTAAGATGCCACATTTGGCAATAATCAGAAAGAGCATTAAGTCCAATTTGGAGCTCATTCGCACTTTCAGCAAGTAAAATAGTGTCATCAGCATACAGAAGAGTAAATAAGTTCAGATATAATTCAATATCATTTTCATACAAACAATCATGGATTGACAAAGAAAGAGAGCTCAAGCCATTATATCTCCCTCGAAAAAAAGATTCAAAGTCATTTAGGTACAGTGCAAATAAAATGGGAGACAAATTTTCACCTTGTCTCACTCCTACATTACTACGAAAAAAATCAGATTTCTGACCATCAAATGATATGCAAGATTTAGCATTCTCATACATTTGAATTATTACACGCAACAATTTACCATTAATCACATGGTTAAGTAACTTAATCCAAAGCGAACTTCGATCGACTAAGTCAAACGCCTTTTTGTAATCCACGAAAGCACAATATATTTTTTTCTTCTTCTTTAAATGCCAATCAATGATTGCATGCAATGAGAAAATGTGATCCATCGTAGAATAACCTGATCGGAAACCAGCCTGTACTTCACTTAATAGATCATAAGATTCAATGAACGAAGTAATGCGTTCATTTAGAATAGCAGTAAATAGCTTTCCAATACAACTTAAGAGGGTGATACCTCTGTAATTATCCGCAGAATCAGGGGAGCCTTTACCTTTGAATAAGGGTTTAATCAAGCCTATCACCCAACTAGAGGGTATGTCACCCGTATCTAACACTATATTAAACAATTTAGTAATTATTTTCAAGAGAGATTTATAACTATTCTTTAACAATTCATTTAATATCATATCGTCTCCAGGAGCCTTGTTATTTTTAAGACGTTTAAGTTGTTGTATCAATTCAGATTCTTCAATTCGTGGATTCAATTCATCGTTCATACCAATGTTACATGAATTAAAATTAAAAACATCATGCTGATCAGTTTCACAAGAAGACTGATTGTTCAAAGTTTTGAAGAGCTCAAAGAAATCATCTATTGATATGTGGGAAGAAACCTTGGATCCCTTGTCATTTCTATTAATAATATTCCAGTAATCTTTGGGATTTTTACTTTTCAAATTCCTTATATTTGTGTGTAAGTCAGCAAAATACTTTCTTCTCTTAGATCGCACAAAGTATTTATAACTCTTACCAGTCGCTTTCTTTTCATCGATACATTCTGATTTGTTAACTCGACATTTGTTTTTAATTTGCATGAATTTTTTCCGAAATTCTTCGCACTCTTTATCAAACCAAGGTTGCGATTTGGAAAGCGTCTTTCTTTTTCTAAAATGCGATTTACATTTTGTTTTATGTAGCATTCCAGATGCCGAAGCAGCATCAATATACACTGTTTGTAGTAGATTGGTCGCTCTGTCTATGTCCTCTTGACTCAAACAATCTACACTCATAGAATCAATAAAAGCTTCTAATTCAGATATGGCAAAAGCGATCAAACTGTGTGCAAACTCAGACTTTTTGGTGTTATCCCATTTGATCTTTTGAAAGTTTTCACTATTTTTACTCATTTCGACATTGACTTTATTGTCAATATTTTTCAAACAAGGAATATTTGATGTTGTTTTCGCACTGATACTCAAAACAATTGGGCAATGTTTGTCAGACATGAATTCGTCAAAAATATCTACGTAAAAGTTCCTGAAATTAAAGGTATTAGATAGTTTTGGGAAGCCCTCACAAACTTTTCGTGAGATTTCTTTGATTTTACTAAAGAAATAGCAGGGTACTAACATAACTAAGATGCTGTGAAGTTTTTTCCTCCTCAAGTGAAATATTTATCGAATTAGAGGTGAAAAGAATAAAAATCCCTGGCCCAAAAAAAGAGGGGATGTAAATTTGAACAACGGCCACACACAATACTCACATGAGGATTGCTGTGTGTTATAGAATACGCTGCACATAGCGCTGGGTTTATTGTGTGGGGAACCTTCGGGTGGATAAGGTCTTAGCGTGAGGCAGTGAAAAGCCGTTACCAAGCGTTTCTTACAGATATTTACACTAAAATTTGTTCGAAATCGTGAATGGAATGTTAAATAATCTCGTACACATGTCTTATGATCAAAGGAGAATAGTATGTGACTATGTCAGATAAGTTTCTTGCCAGTATGATTTTTGCTACCGACACTGTCTATGAGCTTTAACAAAAAGTTCAGATGAGGCTACAATGTAATCATTAGTGCTAACATCTGCACATGTAACTTCTCAGAATCCCAGAAAGCCAAGGCGCGCAAGTGGTAAATTCAAATTACATCAGCGCGCGTGTAATGCGACGCCTTTATTGCGTATTATTTTGGACTGGCTGTGTGACGTAACAATGAATTTTCGAATTTGCACTATATGCGATGGAGGTTGCTAGTTATAAATCTAGGGGTCTATTTACTATAACAATTAGTGCATGTTCTATTTATGCACCATTACTGGACTATATGAACTCCAAATACTAAATTATCCCTCGTGCAGGTCTCGGTGAAACAAAACTGCACTCGGGATATTTTACATAATCCCGTATAGTGCATGATAGACCATGCACTATTTATATAACATAAAATAAAGCTCTTAAAGCTCATAGACAGTCTCGGTAGCAAAAATCATACTGGCAAGAAACTTATCTAACATAGTTACATACTATTTTTTTCGCTCATTCCTTCATCAAAATGATAAACCGTGAAAATTCCTTTTTACAAGTAGAGTACCCTTTAAGGCTCACTACATTGCGCTTTGACGTCCACTTTTTATTTTTTGTTTTTGTTTTTGCTATTTTTCTTCGTCTTTTTTGTCTTTGTTATTCCTCTTCTGCTGACGCTGTGAGCATTCACTGTTTCTACTCTCTCCTGTTTCCACGTGTCCCACATGTTCAACGGATTCTTAAATATGCTATTAATAAAATCTTTGTTACAGGTAACGTGCTTGATGATGCTATGAAGATGACATGATGGCAGCCATGAATATTTTTCCTTTTTACTCCTTACAAGATGAAGACTTGATTTTCTCTTCATTCAATTCCTGTAATACTGGCAGAGTTAATTTCCCAAATATTAACTTCCGTGAAGCAGATTTTGCTTCCAAACTCATGGAAAATACTCCTGAATTTAAATATTATATTGATGAAAATGATACTGTCTCTAAGTTTCAAACGTCTGAATATATTACGGCTTCCGAATTCGACACAAAATCACTCAATTTCGAAAAAAACTTTTCACTGCTACATTTCAACATTAGAAGCTTAAACAAAAACTTTGAAAATTTCAAATCTATAGTCAATTCTTTGAAATTTCCATGCTCAGTGGTGGGTTTGTCAGAGACATGGTTACGGGATGAGTCTGTTTCTTCTTATTCCCTTGATGGCTTTAAACTTGAAACAAATTCTAGAACTGAAAAGCGTGGCGGTGGAGTAGCTTTATACATTTCCTCAACACTAAATTACAGAATAATACATGAATTGAGCTTTATGTCACAAGCTATTGAATCTATTTTCATTGAAATACGTGTTCTGAACAATAAAAATATAATTGTAGGAGCTGTATACCGACCTCCCGATTCTAATCATGTAGATTTTAGCGCAGCTATACAATCAATAGTTTCATCAAACCATCTTAACTCTAAACATTGCTTTTTAATGGGCGATTTTAATATTAACCTCTTGCGTTCGGAACAAGATGTCTTTTGTCAGGAATTTCTTGATATTATGATGTCACAATCATTTGTACCTCTAATTAATAAGCCAACTAGAATAACTAATTCGTCTATCTCATTAATTGACAACATTTTTTCCAACTCTTCCGAGTTTGCTCATTCTGGCATCATTATCTCAGACTTAAGTAACCATTTTCCAATTTATTCGTTTCTACCTATTATTACAACTTCCAAATCCAATAATAATTCTGATAGAACATTTCGTAAAATGAATAAAGTAAATATGGACAAACTAAAGCATAGTTTGGGAACAACTGATTGGCAAAGTGTACTTAACAATAACGATGTCAATGTGGCTTTTGATTTATTCCTTGAACAATTCACACACTGTTTTGATAGAGACATTCCATTGAGAAATTATCATAAGTCTGATTATAAAAAGACTCCACGTTCTCCTTGGATTTCGCATTCACTTCTACGGTCAATAAACAGAAAAAATCGCCTATTTTCTAGATACAAATCCAAGCCTACTAAAGCAAATGAAAGGAAGTACAAAAGTTATAAGAATACTTTGACTTCTGTTTTACGTTCAGCCAAAAAAGAGTATTTTTTCCAACAATTTGAACAACATAAAAACGACAGTAAAAATACATGGAAATTGATTAATGATTCACTTAATCGGAATAGTTCCAAAACTCAAATTGGAGAAATCAGGGTTAATAATGTCTATTTGCAAGACCCAGATGAAATTGCTGAAAGTATTAATGATTTTTTTCGTCAATATTGGACCTAACTTTGCCAAAGACATACCCCCACACTGTTAAAACATGTATTAAAAAAATACGGATTAAAAAATTGATTAAAAATCGCTCAACATTGGTTATAAAATGAGTGTTGCTTAAAAATGATTTTTAATCTTGCGTGGGTTAAAAATATTGTTGATTAAAATTATTTTTAATCTTGTTGATTACTTTGTAACCAACATTGATTAAAAACAGTGTTCTCTGCTTTCCCGCCAAAATGATAGTGCTAACTGTCGAGACACTTCATCTTTTTGTTGGTTAAAGTTTGATCAAAGTTGATTAAAATACCGATCGCGTGACTGAGCGCATGGATATTTGGAACAAATTTGCTGCGCGCATATCTATCGCAGAAATTGTTTGCGATAAAAATGGAAGGCGTTGTCATTCAAGTCGTTGAATGATTGGGGACTTTCTAAGAGCTTGTCAGCGTGTTTGAAGGTGAGAAACTCTTTTCATATCTGTGATAGTTGTCTAGCTTAATCTTGGGAATAAATAGATCTATAGTGTGATCTTTCTTTCTAATTAAAACGGCTTGGAAGCTAGTTCGACCTGCTCGATCTGGACTAGACCTGGCTAAGCCAGGCCCACTGGTATACTGACTACGCCTACGGTAGCTAGGAGGCGACACCGGCGGTATGGCGGTGTGTTCACCTTCGCGCGGATGTCCATATTTCGCGGACAGGTTAATACGACAAAAACTGAAACTAGAACTAGAACTTAAAAAAAAAAAAAAGATATAGCATCAATGCAGGCGTAGGCGTAGTCTACGGCCGGTGGGCCTGGCTTAGTCAGGTCTAGTCCAGGTCTGAGCAGGTCGAACTTCCCAAACCGCTTATCTTAATTAGAAAGCAAGATCACACAGTAGATCTATTTCTTTATAAGATTAAGCTAGACAACAATCACAGATATGAAAAGAGTTTCTCACGTACCAAATGAGGCTAACCAACAAATGGTTAAACATTTAACAACAATTTGTTTAAGTTTAATCAACACCAATTTAACCAATGTTGAGCAAAATACGATTAACCAACAAATGGTTAAACATTTAACCAACAAAATAAAACTAACCAACAAATGGTTAAACAATTAACCAACAATATGTTTAAGTTTAATCAACACCGATTTAACCAACGTTGAGCGAATTACGATTAACCAACAAATGATTAAAACTTTTAATCAACCACAGTTTTAACCTACAAATGTGTGGTTCACCTGGTAATCATCGGTTGATTAAAATTTTAACCAACAAGATTAAAAATTTTAATCAACGTTCTAAGAGTGCACCAAATCGACCCTTTCATTTAAATTTGGACCAACCGAATGCACAATCTTTATTGCTGATTCCTATACAACCGGAAGAAGTTATCAATATTACTAACAACTTAAAGGATAAAAAAGCCGCTGGTTATGATGGCATTACTAATTCTCTCTTGAAACATACTATAACAGAAATTGTTATCCCACTTACACACATATTTAATTTATCATTGTCCACTGGAACAGTCCCTCACAAAATGAAAATAGCAAAAGCAATTCCAATTTTTAAAAAAGGTGACCCACTTGACGAGGGAATTACAGACCGATTTCTTTGCTAAGTTCATTTTCAAAAATCTTAGAAAAACTCGTTTATTCTCGCTTGATTAAATTTTTAACCAGTTCTAAAATATTATCAGATACTCAATTTGGATTTCGTAAAAAATATGCAACAGTTCATGTTATGATAATTCTCATTGATCAAATTATTCGTGCTATTGACAATCATTCTCATACAGTAGGTTTGTTCCTGAACTTCTCCAAGGCCTTCGACACCGTTGATCACGAAATTCTGTCGTACAAACTTTCTCATTACGGTATTAGAGGGAGGGCCTTGGAGTGGTTCAGGAGCTACCTCACTGGAAGAAAGCAATTTACATGTATAAACAATACCAAATCTTCAACTAAGACCATTAAATGTGGTGTTCCGCAGGGTTCTCTTTTAGGTCCGCTCCTTTTTATTTTATACATCAATGATTTCAAAAGATCTTCCAGTATCTTATCATTTATACTATTTGCCGACGACTCGAATATTTTCCTTTCGGAACGCGATCCTGTAACTCTCCTCAATAAAATAAATACTGAATTAGTTCATGTACAAGATTGGATAAGAGCAAACAAATTATCTTTAAACATTAATAAAACACATTATATGATATTTAGTCATTCTATTGATTCTCTTCCAGGTTCTATACATATTAATGGAAATGATCTTCTAAGGGTTCAACATACTAAGTTTCTTGGGATTTTAATTGATGACAGACTATCTTGGAAATTTCATATTGACTATTTGTGCAGACTGGTGTCTAGAAATATTGGAGTGATTAACAAATTAAAACATATTTTTCCATCTCAAATATTATTGTCACTTTACACGACACTTATTTATCCCTACCTAACATATGGAATTTTAGCGTGGGGTAACTCCTCTAAGGTTCTCAATAATAGAATATTAATTTTGCAAAAACGAATCTTAAGAATAATACACAATGTTCACTTTCGCTCTCATACTGATATTTTGTTCTTCAATAACAAACTTCTGAAAATAGATGATCTCTATAATTGGCATTTAGGAATTTTCATGTTCCAGCTATCACAAAATACCTTGCCCTCCCGTCTCATGTCCATTTTTACCAAAAATTGTGAAATTCATTCGTATCCCACAAGACAATCGAACCAGTATCATTCCCCGCTTTTGCATCTCTTGCCCAGAAAACTATAGTCTTTACTGGACCCACGTACTGGAATGAAATTGATCCATCTCTTAAACTGATTTTTAGGCTTTCCCCCTTCAAAAAAACATCTAAAACATTTGATTCTAAAATCGTACACTTGATTCTTATTTGACACGTGGAACCCTTTGTCAATATCCATGCCTTTTGTTTATTCTCCTTTTTCCTTCTCTCTTCCCTTATGCTCTCTCTCTTTCTCCTTCTCCCTTCGACCTTTTGTTTTTCCTTCTTTTTCCCCCTTTTTTTTGTAGCCTTGTTTTCTTTTATTTATTTTATACTTTAATCCTATATATATATATTTTTTTTTTTTTAAAGGCAATGTGCAATGCTCCATATTTTGGATGTACAAATTCATTCTGATTCTATAACTCTCAAATGTACTTAATTACCGAGGGACTATGTTTGACAAGCTCTGCTTCTTTTAGTTCCTCATTTCTCATGTTTTCTTATTATCTCTTGTATAATCATGTCAGGTTTCGTACATGTACTTGATACTTATTGCCAACTTATTTCCATTGTTGTATACTATTGTTATGTTTACATTGTACTGTTTTCTTTTGTTTTATGGACACATGAGAAATAAAAAACGCTTGAATTGAATTGAACTATTCTCCTTTTATCATAAGACACATGTAGGAGATTATTTAACATTCCATTCACGATTTTAAACAAATTTTAGTGTAAATATCTGTAAGCGCTAGCATAGTAACGGCTTTTCACTGCCTCACGCTAAGAGCATATCCACCCGAAGGTTCCCCACACAATAAACCCAGCGCTTCGCACTATGTGTAGCGTATTCTATAACACCCAGCAATCCTCATGTGAGTAATGTGTGTGGCCGTTGTTTGAATTTACATCCCCTCTTTTGGGGGCCAGGCATTTTTATTACTTTTCACCTCTCATTCGATAAATATTTCACTTGAGGAGGCAAAAACTTCACAGCATCTTAGTTATGTTAGTACCATACTATTTATTAAGTAAAATCAAAGAAATCTCACGAAAAGTTTTTGAGGGCTTCCCAAAACTATCTACTACCTTTAAGATTTAGATGTAGAAGTAGTCTATAGAAATATTCTTACGAAAGAGTACAATAACAGAGTCAGGTTGAGCTTGATTTATGAAATGAAGGAAAGAGGATGGAGATCGAATGTAAAATGTTTTGCCTGCAGAAATGAATCTAACCTTCGATTAATATCATACTATAAGGATTTAGTTACAGGTTACGTACCTCATAAATATGTCTTTTCATTTTTTCTCAAGCCATAGCGTATAAGACTATCCAGTATCATTCCAAAGCATTATTTCCAAAGTCAGAATATCGTTTCGTTTTACTTTTTGAAGTTAACAATGATTTCAACACTCTCCAGTAGACATGGTAGATGTACGTGATTAGCAGTGTTTTGTGGTAAAACAAAAGAAGTATAGGACTATACATGTATGATGAAGGTATTAAAGGGTTGTCGGAAAGGGGGGGGGGGGGTAAGGATGGGGTTGACCCATGGTGTAGTCAAATAAAGTTCATGTGATTATTACAATCGTCATGATGATGATGACTTCTTGGATAGACCTGGTGTCGGCCTCTGCTGGGCGCTCATCACGCTTAATTGCTCTAAAATGTCTCACCAAATCCAACGTTTTTAGTCAGTGTGACTTTAATTAAAAAAAATATATATATAATTTTTACCTCCTTTCTTTAATGTAGTTCATACCACATTTATATCATATTTCTAAATCTCTCGTAGGTATCACATCTTCGTGACTCTTGGGTAAATTCGAACAAAGGCTGATGGGATGAAAGTACGCGTATAAAAGTCTGCACGTCAGAACCCTCGGTCCCATTAACGATAAACTGTACTATATACTCGTACTAGTAGGCCCTACTTTCTAATATTCTTTAGTAATATTTTTTTAGTAACACGTAGTAAGGATCGTACAATCGTGCATAAATCTGTTTCAGAAGTGTTTAAAAGTGGTCTGGAAAGCTTCCCCCCCCCCCAAAAAAAAACAACAAAGATTAACAGAGAAACATGCCTCTTTCAAATTTATTTGTTTTTCTGAATTTCAGAAAACACCCGGGGGGGGGGGATAACTTACATTCTTTAAACTTATAAGAAAAGTGATCAGAATGTTATTTTTTGTTAGTATTTTGTATTTTTTTGAAAATGTGTTGTTGTCTGTTTGTTTGTTTGTTTTTGTTTTTGTTTTTGTTTTTGTTTTCTAACTTCTGATATTTTCTTTGGATCCAATAATGGTGACTTTCTAGGTAAAAATCGAACTTAGCTATGGTTAATGGGAACATGGGACCGGACCTAATTAAGCCATGTTAACAATGTATAAGTTGAATATGTCAGTGTTTCTTTTTTTACACTTTGATATATAATCTATCTACATATTGTGATTTATATACCAGTTATTTCTTTATATACAGTTCAATAAACACAAAAACATACAAAAAAATAGTACACATTACTTTTTATATTTTGTATGCCCCTTAATCATGTTTATATCTACCGTATTTTATCACATTACATATAGGTCATTATTGTATGCCATCGCCGACATTTCGACGGAATCGACTATATGACTTGCATGAGAAGAAGGGTCCAAGTCCATCACAACAATTTTTGAAATATCATATATGAATTTAAGACATAATATTTGCATAAGATTGAGAGACAAAATGCTTTCATCTTCATACGTTAAATGTTGTACCTTTAAGTTCATGTAGCAGTGATTCTGCGAAGATGAAAATATTATTTCTTTTAAACTTAAGGATGTTCCACAGTTAAAGTCAAATCCAAGTCATTTTCACCAAACTTTGCATGCAGTTACTTGGGTCCATGAGAAGCCCTAAAACGCTTCGAAAATTGTAGGTCCATGTGCTTAACTTTTTTCTATGGGACACTGGAGTGTGTCATGATTGGCTGTCAGGTGGAATGACGTCATTGATAGGCCTCAGAATTCCCAATGTCATATACAAATCCTCATTATTCTGTCAAAATCCATGTCATATTCGTCACACTTTCCAGATTTGTAGAGAAAAGTATACTGAAGGAGGAGAAAGTTTTAAAAATGGGGGTCCATGAACTTGATTTTGTGCTAGCAGCGCCTTCAGGTGGCGGAAGAAGTCAAAAATTCGCAAAACTCGTAAAAACTGGCTTTGAACCTGTCTAGGAATGGGATGGGTTCAAAATAAGTCTACTGAACATTCAAAATCCATGTCAGATTTGTCAGTTTTTCCAGATTTGTAGAGAAGTGTATTCTTATGAAGGAGAAACTTTTAAAAAAGGGGGGGTCCATGCGCTGGTTTTTGAGCTAGCAGCGTCCTCAAATGGCGGAAGAAGTCAAAAACTAATTAAAAAACAAAAAAACAAACGAACAAAACAAAAACCCAAAACAAACTCGCAAAAACTGCTCATGGCTGGCTGGGAACCTGTCTAGGAATGAGATGGGTGCAAAATAAGTCTACTGTACATTCAAAATCCATGTCATTTTCATAAAAATTTCCACATTTGTAGAGAAAAGTTTACCGAAGGAGGAGATAGTTTGAAAAAAGGGGGTCCATGTACTGGTTTTTGTGCTAGCAGCGCCCCCGTTTGGCGGAGCGTCTTAAACTTACAAATTCTCGTGGAAATATTACTACTTTACACTCAAAACATACTTGATTGCTTATCTGACATGTAAGTGAAATTTGGTACATTCACGACCATCCCTGCCGGGAAGAAAAAAGTGTCCCACAGTGTGTTCAAAATAGTCGAATCTGTGAAGATCTGATTCACAATGTTAAAACGCTCAAATTTAACACTGTGAAGATGATTTCACACTGTGTTTCACACTGCGAACACACTGTGGGACATTGTGTACTTTCTGGCAAGAATAGGCATGGGAAGTGCGGGGGCGGTAGAGGGGGCATTTCCCCCACCAATCATTAAAAATGGGGGGCACCCCCCCCCCTCACGGATCCCCTCGCAAGAAAAAAATTACATCTTATGATTTCGCATTACAACGATGTATAATAAGCTGCTTTGTCAGTGATCTATAATAATTATGCAAACCTTCAGTATTTAAAATCAAATTTTTTTCGCATTCTGTCTCTACGGTCCCTACTACATTACTAGACGCAATGTTTCTTAACATTTAGCAACCCTGTCTATCGTATATTTTGCCCTTTACCCATCCCCCCCCCCCTCCCACAAGACAATAAAACTTGCAGCATTGGCATCACATGGTCGCTTCGCTCCCTTACATGCAGATAGGAGCAATGTATCTCATTGTATCTCAAAAGCGAGGTGGCAGATTTTTCCTACTATCAAAGGAGGTGGGCGGATAGGGGTATAAACGAATAATTTTCTAATGATGCGAATTGCAAGGTTTCAACACGCAATAATCTAATTTTTCTTGCTTGCAATTATCTGTTCTGTCCCCTCACAGGGGCCCTCGCAATACAATAAAAATTATTTTAATGTTAAAACAATGTAAAAGAAATATATATATATATATATATATATATATATATATATATATATATATATATAATGAAAGAAATGTCACTATGAGACGGTCGTAGCTTTTATTGTCCTTCTTTATTTGTCAAGCTTTCGATCAATGATCTTCATCAGGACTGTATAAAAACACAAAATGATGGCTGACATTTACATCGGAATAAACATTTCAATTTCTTACAATGGTTAAGTACTAATCAATATAATCATAATAATATTAATTATGTTGTTTATTATTATAATGATTATTATTATTATCATTATTGTTATTGTTATGTGTGTAATTATTATTATTATTATTATTAGTGGTAGTAGTAGTAGTAGTAGTAGTAGTAGTATATTATTAACATCATCATTATTATACATTTGCATATTTAAAAAAAAAAAAATCAATATGTGAAAAGATACTTGCATGTCTATATTTACAAATCTATTTCTGTAAATAATATTTCTATGAATATTTGCAAACAATATAGATAATGAGTGTGAATGATTACCATGTGGACAAGGTTGTCGTGGTGACTAGTCGGTGTTGCTTTTTAAGGAGACATGGGCTTCTATATATATATATATTTATATAGCTATATCTTTAATGTCATGTATTAAAGTCACAATTCTAAGTAGCTGTGACCTTCCTGGGTGTGTGTGGAAAGTTTCTCTTGAATGCAAATTTCAATATTATGAAAGCAACTTTTACGCTCGGTCGCTACGCCCCCTCAACTATTAATAGTCATATGAAGAAAAAAAGTCATATACGGCAGAAATTCTGTTCTATTAAAACTGTTCCGTCTTAAGAAAAGAAAAAATGTTGAGTGATTCTGTAATATGCTTTAAAAATTCTCTAGGTGGCTGTGTTCCAATATTCTCCTAAGGACGTGTAGCATGAATAGCCCCATAGGCGTACTAGGCGGGTCTGCAGCGCCCCCGCATTTTTATAATAAATATTTTTGCAAGGTGCCCGAATATCCTCAATTCGTGGAGGGCTCCATTGTAAAGCAGTTATAGTCAAGCATTGTATTTACGAACAGGATGGTATTACCGAACGTGTACAGTTAGTTAGGCGCATTAAAATGGCTTAACTTTTCATACGCGTGGGACTACGCGCGTGTTCTCCACACTGCATGTATTTGACAGAGAGAACAAAGGGAAGCAGATCATAAAATGAGGCAAAAAAACGTAAATAACATCTTATTTTTACATGAAACCATGAAAACGATTAAGTAATTGATTGAAAAATCCCTTATTCTGAAAAACATCTCTATTTTGAATGAAACTTTAACCTAAAACTGCCGATTTCAAAGACCTCACGACAGATCCGTTCCTGTCTAACGTTTAGAGAGAGAGAGAGAGAGAGTGCATAACATCAAAGACTTTTAGTATCAAGACAGATTACTCTCACCTACTTCCGTAGTACATTCGCCAGAAGTAAAGTGCTGTGTTAAAAAAGACTCGTGAAAAGATGTCTCTTTTTTCTTGATATTTCATATCTTACTCTATCTTTTTCAAGTCTGATTTTTGCACGAGAGAAAGGATGGATAGTTCAAAAACATTTCTTGAACCTTTATTGTCGATAAATGCCACTATGAATCCCCGGGATCATGCATGCCTGCTTTTTGAAAGAGTCATTTTCCATAGGGTTAACACGTGAAAACATGGATTTTAAGAATGATTATAGTTCCTCTAGTATTTCCTTGAATTTAGTGTAAATGTGGCTTATATGTAATATGAGACTCTGAAAAAGTTTAATGAAGGCTCAAAAAGTGGAAGGGACCCCGCATAAATCCCCGGGAATATGCATGCTTTTGGCCTTCCAGCTCCCATAGGTTAACACGCAAAAACAGGGATTTTTGAATGATTATAATTCCCCCACAATTAAATTAAAATTTTGAAAAATGTGACTTAAACAAAATTTAAAGCTCTGAAAATGTATAATTAAGACTCAACTAGTCGAATAGACCCCACATAAATCCCAGGGAATATGCATGCTTTTGACCCCAAAAAAGTCTCGCCTGTCATAGGTTTACACGTGAAAACAAGGAATTTTAGGATGATTATAATTCCCATAGTTTTTATTTGAAAATATAAAAAATGTGATTTACATGTAATTTGAGGCTTTGAAAAAAGCTTAGTGAAGGCTCAAAAAATTGAAAAGACCCCACATAGATCCCGGAGAATATGCATGCTTTTGACCACAAAAGTCTCGCCCGCCATAGGTTTACACGCGAAAACAAGGAATTTTAGGATGATTATAATTTTTTTTTTAATTATTCATTGAAAATATAAAAAATGTGATTTACATGAAATTTAAAGGTCTGAAAAAGTATTATTAAGGCTCGATGAGTCCAGTAAACCCCGCAAAAACCCCCGGGAATATGCATGCTTTTGGCCTTCCAGCTCCCATAGGTTAACACTTGAAAACAGGGATTTTGAAATGATTTTAATTCCCATAGTATTTATTTGAATTTATGAAAAATGTAATTTACATGAAATTTAAAACTATGAAAGGTTATAATTAAGGCTCGATGAGTCCAATAAACCCCGCATAAATCCCCTGGAATATGCATGTTTTTGACCAAAAAAAACAAACAATTTGTCATACAACACGTGAAACCGTTTGTTGTTATTGATGACGTAATGTGGGCATGTAGTATCGATCACGTGAGGTCGACGACATCCAATGAGATCGTGCGCTAGCAGACGACCATGTAGCAGACGTACGCCCGCCCGAAGGCAAGCCCAGCGTAGCCAACTGAGCCTAGCCGGTATTAGAAGAAACTCTTAACTAAATTCCAGTTCACTGTTCTAATGTACCGGAGGCAAAAGTCAATGTATTAAATTCATAAATTCATATAATCAATGCCCTATCACCGAATTAAGCCTAGCCAGATGACTGATGTTAGATCATGCAAGCAGCATGGAATAGCTGAGCTGAATAGCGACCGACAAGGTGTCTAGCTCTATCTAGCTAGGCTAGTTCTACCCCTCTGCGATCCCGATCGAGGTGGTGGCGTTACCGATGGAACTATGAGTCAGTTTGCCAAAGGTGTTCTCCTCAAACTTGGCTCATCAAAGTTTTTTGCTTGCTGATCGTCGTTTATACTTTGGCTTCAGCCAACGAGACCGACAGCCCCGAGAGACCGACAATGTAGTGGGAGGGTGCTTCTGAACCGTATTATGGATATGAATCTGACACTGACAGTTCATGACAGGGGCGAATGCAGGATGTAGTAAAAAAAAAAAAAAAAAAAAAAAAAAAAAGGGGGGGGGGGACACAAATGCAGGGCTGTCAAATTTTTTGAACTGCTTGAAGGAGATTTGTATTTTTTTTCTTCTCGCCAGCCCTCCTAAAGTCGCTCAGAGGGGGGGGGGGGGGGGGGGATTTTTGCCAGCCCTCCAAAAGTTGCTCAGTGAGGGGGTGGGGGGTATCAGATTTTATGGGGTCCAGTTTTCCTCCATAATTTTCTGACAAGCAAAAAATCATCAGATGCCTTCTATTCTGAATTTTCGGACAAGCAATGAAAAAAAAAGTTATCACATTTTTCATGTTCTTTCTGTGCTTGGGGGGGGGGTACACATTTCCTTTCATTCGATGTGTAACTAAGATATGTCAGATTTGGTTTTGGCTGGCACGTAGGGGCACGTGCATTCCTGGATATGCCACCAATAAGAATAAGAGAATCTTTGATACGCCATTCTTAATTAATCTTTATATTTTATATAAGGAATTGCTCGCACGCAATCTCATTTTAATAAAGCCTTTTCTGTCTCGACTTTTAAGAGAATAAGGCCAATAAATTTACATTATAGGTCTATAATCCTTATAATTTGCATAAGTCATGATATCAAGTGAAATATTCTGATTTCGAAAAATAAAGATAGCATTTTATTTATTTTTTATAATACTTTTCTCGACATTCCTTTCAGATATCGCAGTGTTTGCTCATATAGAGCTTAATATCAGGGAACATGTTTGGACCACCCCCCCCCCCCCCATCACATAAATATTAATATAAATTTCACAGCAAATAACTTTAATAAAAATACAAACATCTCTCCTAGCTCCCCCTCCCAACTCTCTCCCTCTCCTCCCTGGTGCAGTTAGAGTTGATTCATATCTGTTTTGGGACATAAGTTTGTATTTGAAGGGACAATATCAAGGTTATGCCCTTTACGGCTTTACCAAAAGCAATGCACAGAAAAAGAAGAAAAAAATAAAGAAAATAAAAAATAAAAACATCTTGATAAAGACTATAACCTTTCCCTCTCGGCCGATCGACATGTACCACAATATATACGCCTGCTTTATTTCGGGACTGAGCACTCTTCGTATTTATACTCTTTGATAACATGCAGTGGCCGTTGTTTATATATTGCCAACCCTCGATACAAAGCATGTTTGTGTAGAACGTGCGATCGACCTGCCGAACTACGAGTGATAACAAGAAGTGTGTGTGTAATATTTTTGTTGATTAGACTGAGCATAATGAGGAAATTTCTCCCATAAGGGCACGTTCGGAAATACAATACCATTTTCAAGGGGACCCAAACGCCGCGTCGTTGGGAAGGGGTTCGCTCGGAAGGGAAAATCGTATTAAATCTACGTTGTCTTTTTAAAATTCCATCAACTTCTATTTCTATAGGACTTTGAGCATTCATTATGTAAGTTTGACAGATATTCGTTTGATATTTTCAATTTGCTATCGTTGATTTTCTGAAAAGTGTTCGGAAACTGGATCCACTACCATATATAACTGAATCGGACTACCCTCCACTATATTTATTTGTCATAGATAAAACACGAATAAATAAATAATAATATTTTGGTAGCGAGTTGCCTGAATATCTTCATATTCGGGCAGTGAGGGGCCGGTATACCATAAAGTGGTATACGTGACCATGACTATGAATTCCAAATGACATGATGATCCATCTTTAATGTTTTCCTATACGACTAACTTTGCCTATAGAAAATTCATGAGGGGGCATCGAATGTTATCTTTCAGCTCAAGCTAATTAATATTTGGTATATGTTTCACAGGTACAGAATTATTGATTTCATCTATTTTTACCGGGTTCTCCTTACTGCGCACACTTGCGTACCCACTGAGCATTGTGTTTAATGTGCGTATCCATTGTCTTAACAGCGCGCAATACTCCCCCGGTGTTGTGATGACGTAACACAAAAAGCCAGGATGCGCAACTGAGATGAGCACAAACATAAGTGATGAACGTCCTTAACTCGAAATATTTCTCTCAATAACTAAAACCTATTTTGATGGACTTGGGCCCTTCTTCCTGTCATATATCTAATTCCCCCCCCCCCCGAAAAAAACCCAAACATTAAAAAAACAAAACAAAACAAAACAAAACAAAACATCCAGTAGAATAAGGTGCCAGATTTATGGAGGCGGATAATAGAAAATGCAGAAAGGGTTTAATTGATGAGAACACGGAAAACACAATCGGAAAGACTTTCATGAAACCAACTCAAGGGCCATTTCAGTACCCAATTACCTGTATAATTATAGACAAGATAGAATCATTCGGATTACGTAATATGTCTTTGTAAATGTTCAAAAGGTGATGGACGAGACTACTGAAATTGCCTTAGCTTTATTTCTCCAAAGTGTTTGCAATCGTATTGGAATAAGATATTTTGATTGGGATAATTTTGTTTAGGTTGTGTTTATTTCTGCATGGGAAATTTAAGAAGATATTTCCGTCAGACCCTACAAGGATTTACGGATTTGCGTAATTCCTACTCGAGTCTAACCCAGTGAGGACTCCCCATACAACTAAGTTCATAAATGAATTTCGAAAGCAAGTCTTGATTCATCGAGCAGTATAAAGTTGCACATATATAGCAGTCTTGAAGACCTTGATGCTACATTTTGTTGTCAAGTAGGAAACAGGTAATTGACTAGAACTTTACATTTACAAAGAAATTTGTCCATGCAACGCATGAAAGCACATGAGTTTTTTTAAATTTTTTTTATTCAGGGTCTTTGAAAGAACAATATAGTAATAGGTATAATGATGCTAATAATAATAATAATAATAATAATAATAATAATAATAATAATAATAATAATAATAATAATGATAATAATGATAATAAAAACAATAAAGCTCGATCACATAATGGCAAAATAGCCAAGAGATATTGAGGAATGTAATATTTTATTCTGTCATTTCCTTCTTATCAAATACAAACATTACCCTACTTTATAGACA
This sequence comes from Heliocidaris tuberculata, assembly GCA_025618425.1. Classification (NCBI taxonomy): domain Eukaryota; kingdom Metazoa; phylum Echinodermata; class Echinoidea; order Camarodonta; family Echinometridae; genus Heliocidaris; species Heliocidaris tuberculata. The sequence goes on along the minus strand of CM046837.1, from coordinate 30,463,474 downwards.
CTTTATACATTTATTTACAGAACAATATATTTGATACTTGTTATTGTTTAAAAAAAAAAATAAAGATAATTTTTCTGTTTGTTACAGCTCCTCAAAATGAAATAAATATGTACAGGTTTCATTCATGAAATTCCTCATTAACTGATTTGAAATAAACTACTCAATCAGGCTCGAATTCACAAAGGAGATTTAGTTTAACACATGGTCTATCATGATTTAAAGTCATGTTTAGTTTTGGCAAGCCCTGAAAAACTTTTCGTCAGATTTATTGGATTTTTGTTGATAAATAACAAGATACTGGCAATATAAAGCCGCTGTGAAGATCTAACGTCCTAAAGTGGCATAATGAACAAATGAATAGCAAAACAAAATTTAGGTGCCGGGTCAGGGATATAAACTTCCAACAACTTCAGCGTGCACTATATACACCATATACGCATTCAAAACACACACACATTGAGACGCATGCTATCTCTGTGCGAAGCCTCAAGATTGTTGTGCGGGGGCCATGGCGAGGGGGGGGGGTGGTCCTAGCGTAGGGCGTTATGTTGCTGTGATCTAGCGTTCCTTATTTTATATTTACGGTAAAATTCAACGGAAATCATTGATGCAATACCAGATGATTTCGTACAAACATCTTTTGATACATAAAAAAAACAACATGAGATTATATCTAACACGTTTTTTCCAATTTCCTTTTTGCTACCAAAATTGTACACGAGCTTTAAACCTCCACCGTGGATTAAATACGGTATAAGCATATTACCGCCCGCCCATTGGACATGGCAAGCGCGTACTACGCTTATTGAGGTTTAAACCGTGGGTTAAGATAAACCTCTTTTGTGAATCGGGGAAATTGAATCACAGTTTTACAATTTTACAAGAATTCAACAAGTCCCGATTTGTTTTCTGCTTTAGGGCCATAATCACTACTAGAGAAAAACACATACACTAGAACAGTGGCGGATTTAGGGGGGGGGGGCAATCCCGGCCCGTGCCCCCCCCCCTTTCGAGGGAAAACAATGCATTGTGCCCCCCTCTTTTCGAGCAGAAAACCTTTTTTTTTTGCTTGTCAGAGAATTATAGAGGGGAACTGGACCCCATAACACCCCCCCCCCCACTGAGCGACTTTTGGAGGGCTGGCGAGAGACCAAAAAAATATGGGTCTCCCTCCAAGCAGTTTCCCAAAGTTGACAATCCTGCATTTGTTGGCCCCCCCCCCCTTATACGAAATCCTGGATCCGCCCCTGCACTAGAAGTTTTTAAAGAACTTTTTACCTGTGGTTGTGTTCGCTGTTAACATATAAATTCAATTAATATGTTTTTAGACTGTACTCCATCATCTGTGTAAACATAATGACAGTCATTTTCTGCAAATATCAATTTTGAAAATGCTTTTGTTTTCTATTACTACCTTCCTGTTAAGTGGATTTAGAAAGATATTGCGCCATTGCCCCAAATTAGATGTATGCATGGATTTTTTTTTTTTCATTTATAGTGAAATACGAGAACAAAAATGTTTTCAGCAGGGTTGGAAAAATTTGACTCGACGCGATTTGAATCTCAATTTAAATCTCCTTGATATGTTTTTTTAAATCACCGATTAAAAAAAAACATATGTAAGCAATTCTGTTGTTGAGTTTGATGCAAGAAGAAAATCACTCAAAAATCAATGTTTGATTTTTTAAATCTTTTGCCGAAAATTTATACAAGTAAGAGTCGGTCAATTCCAAATAATGATATTATCTGATATTATATCTACATAAGTAATCTGTTTCCTTTCTCTATAAGCACAGTTAGGGCTATAACTAAAAGAATAAAAATAAAACTATTAAATTCAAATAAATCCGATTTCTTTTTCTTTTTTTTAATAAAAACAAAACAAAACAAATCGTGTTTTTTCCAGAAATATACATTTATGCATATTTCTCGTAATCGTCGTTACTTATTCCATTTATAACACAGCAAGCGAACACCATCGTCAAAATCTGTATCAAAACAAATAGAAAGAGATTAATGTAATTTTATCAACAAATTGCAATCGGAATGACATAAACATGATTTATTTTAAAGAAAAGTTATGAGGAAAGAATAGAAAAGAAATTAGCATTTCAAATAAGAATAAACCGTTTTAAAACTCTCTTTACAAGGAAAGGGAACGTTACATCTAAAGGGGTCATGTGGTGATAACTTGAGATAGAAGCCATGAGACAAATACAAAAACTAATATGATAATTATCAAACTTAATAATTTTTTAACAGAGGAAAGGAAAATACGTGTTAATGGAAAGGAAGAAACAATGAAGTCATCAGTGGAAGAACAAATTTTACCTCAAAAATAAGAAGGCCAAATGCTACAGCTCCAATTATGAGGTAGTGGTCCTCAATCGTATCTTTAGATTCTTCCACGCATCCCTATATGAGAAAGAAAGCAAGCATGAAAAATCGGCAAGTTAGATAAGATACTGCTTGCCTACTGCTTGTTGAAATTGTTAAAATTGTATTATTGATTATCCGAGTCTTTAAATTTTAATACTTGTAAATTCATAATGACAGTGTGACATCAGTCAATACAGCTGTAAAGTTGAAGCAGAAATCTAGCACAAAACATGGAAGTATTTTTTATACCAATTTTGATATTATCAACATAAACATGATTAAGAGGACCAATTCCAAGCGACGTTTCAACGTACACATACCATCATGATCTTATATATCATTATCCTGGATTTAACAGGCTAATCATCCTGTGTTGGTACAATTTCTTTCTACCGGTTATAAATTTACTACACCTGGGTAGAGAGTGGCAATAAACAAGAAATAAATCGCTAACACCTTACCAGACTAGCATCATTCAAACATGAAACCCTACCGTGAAAAAAACAACAACAAATTATTGATCAACTTAAGGTGTGTCTGTCCATAGCAGCCGTACCATATGCCATGGAAATGATTCCTACCAACTAGCGATTTGGGTCTGGGTCATGGTCTGGGTAAAGAGTGGCAGTTAATAAACTAAACAAAAGATTAACAAAACAAAAACAAAAACAAGGAAAAAAAAACAAAACCAAAAATCAATTACCTTGGGCCAGACAAGGTCTGAGTATTCAGGTTCACCCTTTGTTCCTGCTGTACAATGCGCAACATCATTGCTGTTCTTACAACATGAAGGAGGTACTGCGTAACTCTTGTTGAGATGCTCCGAGTACATGTAATCCTTGTAACCTTCTGCACCACAGCATTTAAACTGAAAGGAAAAGTTTTAAAAATGGAAATATACTTTTTACAATATCAGACACTGAGGAGGCTACCCTGGGTAAACAAGACATATCATTATCATCATTATTAATAGTAGTATCATTATTATTATTATTATTATTATTATTGTTATTGTTATTATTACTATAATTGGACATTTTGGATAACAATTTTCTCACGTTTTGATAATGTTTTCTTAGTTTGTATCTAAAACGCAGTTGGGATGTAACATCAAAATTAGTAAAAAGCAGCGTTTCTAAAGAAATGTACATTACCAGGGGGCGGATCTTAAATTATGGTTTAAACCTTTCAAGGCGTAATAACCCCATGTCTTTCTCACGGTTTGACAGTTAAACGGTTTAATCTTTTATTTTACCTGACTGCAAAGAAAGCATATGTTCGTTTGTAAGTAGGCAACCAGGGGACCGACGCGACGGCTTTAGGATTAACGCCTATCAAATAGCACTGTCTAGCGAATCCACCCGGATCCATCCAGTTACGAGGCCACTGCTCTACCACTAAGCAACCACACCTCCACATGTCCTCCTCATGAGCAGGCAATATATGCATACTTTTTTCCACGGTTGAGGTTTAAACAAAAAATTTTGAATAGCGCCATATTCTAACATGATTTGGAAAACGTTTATTTCCCATCATGCACCATTATCCCTTGCAGAAGCGTAGTATTTACGAGCAGGTAATTGTCTACGTTTGCTAGTCAAAAGATATAGTTTGAAGGAAAAAAAATGCTTATTTTCCAGGACAGTAGTTAATTAAAATTCAAAATAAAATTTAACTAATCTTTAATCATAATCTTAATTTAGGAATGAACGTAATATAGCGCTGTTCAAATTCTACCAGTTTTTTTAAGGCAACTTTAAGACCATGGTTTGAATTTCATCCCCCTTCCTGAATTCAAGAATTAGTGTTTTTGTTTGTTTTTACATTGTTTTAACTTCATTTTCTTTATAAAAAAAAGAGGCCCTCCGTCTTTATATTTTTTTTACAGCCGAAACTATATAATGGATGATAGTATACTATTAATGCATGGTTGGGAGTGCGTTAGTGCGATCTGGCAACACAAAGGTTTTTATCGTGATGTGTTAGACACCACAATAAAAACCTGCGTGTTGCTGGATCGCCCTAACGCACGAACTCACAACCATGTATTAATAGTTTTATAAAACGGGTCTACAATCTTAGTGTTTTCTTACAATCTTAGTGTTTGATCCGGATTAGCCGTGCGTTAGTACTTTTTTTTGCACGGTCACGTGGTGTTATTTGACCAATCAGGATGGCTACATTCTTGAACCCGTTTTATAATCATTGTTATTGGGTATGTGATAGCTTACCAACTCTTGGATATCATCTACAGCTTTGGTTGTGCCTTTTTCTTCACCATAGGTCTCGTTTATCGCTTTCTGCATGCCTTCCTTCAAACTCGCTTCAATCTGTAAGCAAGAGGTAACGACAATGGCTAACTTTCGGTTTACCCTCTTGTTACAGCAAGGCTTCATAAGTATTTCTGACTGTACTTACATCATAAGCAATATATGCTACGTGAATCACTTGTAAAACAAAAACAAACTAAAAACCCACACTCCCCTCCACTTCTTCAATTAATTTTACCCCATATGATAGGTTCATTCAAAGTAGCATGTTAGGAAATATAACACAATAATCCAATAAAATGCAACAAACTAAATAATCCCGGATTATCTGAATACCTTGGGTCTTTTTTTCAACTTTGAAGTTCCTATTAAAGTACTTGTCGTTTCCTTTAATATGACATTTTCTACTTTGCTAGACTTTGATTTCCCATAATTCGAACAAACATTTATGTTTCCTAACAACGTTCAATGAATGAACAATAAAATCAATACATGCAAAACATATCATGTATAATATTTCATATGTTTGTCAGGTATTAAAAAAAAAAAACTAAATACAACAAAACCTTACTTTATCACTGTAGACGAATGTCAGGATTCCTAATGCAGCTTCCGCAAGCACGATGAGAAGAACAAATGTGAAATACTGTACAAAAAAAGAGAAAAGATTTTAAAAAAAGTTTGAGTGCTTTTAGGTTAAGGGAATGTTAATATCGTCGTACCTTTTATAATGATGATGATGATGATGATAATAATAATAATTAAAAGAAATAATAATAATGATAATAATAATGATAATAATAATATTCAATTCAATTCAATTTTTTTTTATTAATTTCATAAAATACAAATAAATAATTACATAAAATTGTGTCATGGGAAATCGCTTAAAAGGCCAAAGGCCTGTAAAAACAGCGATTCCCCTACATACGATATAAATACCTACGATATAAATACATACGATATAAATACAATGAAATATTATGATTGTAGTCCAAAACGAAATAAATACACAGGCAAGTACAAATACACAAAACAAAACAACACAAAAAGAGGAGGGGAAAAAGATGTGTGTATAAACTAGTAGGCATTTATGATAGATTTTTAAAACTAAGATTTAAACACATTTTTCGATTTTAAGATGACAATCAAGTGTATTCCAAAGTTTCACACATTTATAAGTTACAGAATTAGACTGTGTTAGATTAAGACGACAGTATGACACGATAAACTTATCCTTGTTTCTTGTATCAAATGAATGGGTTAATATGCTATTTTGAAAAAGTCTATGAAAAATTGTTGGTAGTAGAGAGTTAAGATAATCGAACATAAAGATTGCCAGTTTTACATGGAGAGTATTAGAAAATTTGAGGGTATTTAGTTCTTTAAAACATGTAAAAAGCGATGAAGTATGGGCAAGATAGTGGGAATCGGTGCAAATTCGAATAGCTTACTTTTGAATTACAAATAATCGTTTAAGATTGTTGGAACTGGCTCCAGACCAAACAATATTACAATAATAATGATAATACTACTACTACTACTACTAATAATAATGATGATAACAATAATAATAATACAATTATAAAATTTGTAAGGCACCAAATCCACTTGACATCGAATGCTTAATAAAGTGCACTTAGTGCAAAAGATTTTTTTTTAAGTATACAAAGGACAACATGAGTGGATAGAACATAAAAGAAAAGAAGCAGTTAATTATCCATCCAATTAAACAGATACGTTTTTAGATTATTTTTGAAAATTTCAGCTGATCTACTATAATTTCTTATCACTCGAAGGCAATTATTCCACATCGTTGTATTTCTTTAGGGAAATTTTCTTTTGAATGAGACCTTCGCACATCTTTCCCTTTTTTCTCATCGAGATATTTTACAAAAACAGTTTTGGAAACAGTGCTAAAACAGAAGCAGTTGCAGAGGCAGATATGTTGATTTGTAAATACAGCCATCATCGGTATCATTATTATCTTCTTCTTCATCTTATTCTCCATTTTCATCATCATGATCATCATCGTCATCATCATCTTCTTCTTCATTATCATCATAGTAATCATCATTCATTGATCATCAGCTCCTTTTTCTTCTTCTTCTTCTTCTTCAATTCATCATAATAATCACTACCATCATCATCGTAATTTGTATCACCACCATCAATCATCACCATCATCATCATCGCCATCATCACCATTATCGTAATCATCGTCGTCATCATCATCGTAATCATCCTCAATCGTCATCTAGCATTCCCGACGACTATCATCCCATCATCCCATTATCCTTACCAATTTCAGAAGACAGGAGTTCTCTTTCATTGCGCCGCAGCATCCCGAGAAACCGACGATAAAGATAAAAATTCCGATGCCGATGGCGGTCCATGATGAGATCAGGATGGTGCCGTCGGCGAATAGGTCCACGTAATCATTGTAATTGGCAGTCACGTAAGACCCGCCAGCGATGAGAGCAATTCCGCAAAGCTGTTATTCAAATTTGAAATGATGTTAATGGGTAACAACTTAGAGTTTCAGTTTCGGTTTTAGTTGAAAGAAAATGTTAAGACCTGGGGCCTGTAACATAAAGAGATACAATCAATCTTATGATCAATTGTAACTCTTCAGTACATGGTTTGCCATAGACTTACGATTGATATCAATCGTAAGGCGATTACGCTGTGAAAGAAACTGTCATGAAGCAAAATTTGGGAAAGGTTGATAAGTGTATATAGCACATAAGAATTGGTGTATACTGTGAGGTTTTGTAAATTGGAATCATCAAAATAATAAGATATTGACTCAACCTTGCAGAAAATCACGTACACTGCACGTAGAAATGTTATAATTTGGGACTGCGCTACACATAATCATGCGGCATTAAAGTTTGGTCCAGACCTTTCAGCCTTTTCTCGTCATATTTCGAATAATTATGAGTGAATTTGAAGAGCCATCCTTTTCAGGGGACATTTCTTCTGTGATATTCTTCCAAACTATAATCGGAAGAGTGAGAAAGCTCACAAATTAGTGTCACCTTTACCAAAACTCAACCTTTTAAAAAAATTCATATAAGGTATATCGATATAAAAATATGCTGCTCCCTTTTCTTCTATTCTTTGTGATTCTGTAATTTCTGCTGATTTTTACTTGTTTTAATCTTATCTTGATGATATTGATTGTTTCTCTGTCAGATGACTTTCAATAAAAGCGGAAAGGGAAAAATATATATCAAAGGACACACTATGTCAAGATTCATCAACAATTAAATGCAATACAAAGCAGAATAATACAGGGTATTGATATACCTGTTGTGTATATCATTCACGCAACTGGTACATTTCGTTTCTTTTGGTTACATGAAAAGGTCATGAATTCACTTAGATAATTCTGAGTATAACGCTGTATAATTTGGACACGACATTATATATATTATATTATTATTATATATTTCTTTGAAAGAACTATTAGAAGACAGTGTATGGCATGAAATATTGAAGGTACCTAACAAAAAGTATATTCTGTTATGTCATATAACGAGGACTATTTATAAAACGATAGAAAAGAATGAGGAAAAGGCAAAAAAAAAATTTGTTTGGGGGGGGGGCAATGAATTGGAAAAGAATGGGATTTGATAGCTGGCTATCAGCTAGCTGTTGGAAGACCTTTTATTCAATCCAATGGCAAGGCCACTAGAAGGTATTGCATTATTTTTGTTTGCTTAAAAGAAAATTGTCCTATCCCCAACCGAGATCCCACACAGCGACATATAACGTATACTGCCACTCGTGCACGCTTGTGACTTCACGAACAAAAGAAAAGAAAGAGAATGATACCTCGTGACCAGCGAAACGATGACGTCATTAAAAAAAAAGTACATATAATCGGTCATGTGCTTCATGAGTATAGTATAGTAAATTTTCATGGTAATGAAAATGAGGAATGCACATTTGATTACGACTGAAAGGTGTGAAATTCTAATTAAACCACAATAAAATTAATTCCTCAAATGTCAACTTGTAAAAAATCCGAATGAAGACTAATGTTAATACAACTAGAAATCTGTTTAAATATGGTTTCTAGAAATGTACCTTAGCTATTAAAGGCTATTTATACAACAGTATACAGTGATGAAGTCATTGATATACTCACCCAAAAACAAAAGTTCAGGACGAACAAGAAGAATTTAGCAATCTTCGGCCCGCAACCAGCAACCATTTTGATTTGAATGTGAGGTCGGTTCGCACAGGATAATGAAGATCAGATTAATCAATCGACCAATTACTTCAGTGCTACCTTTCTTTTCAAGTTATGATAGAAGTGAATCACTTCCTTAAAATGGTTTCAGGGAGACGTAGTTATCTTTATATATGGCACCAGTTCATGCCAGTTCGTGCTGTTGTAATTTGCCCGATATAGAGAACGATGTAATGCTAGCTAACGTGACTATATTATAATGCACGCACAAAGTTCGTCGTTGACGTACATACAGTAGAATGGTTTAATATTATGGGTTATTATTTCTATAGTACAAAGTCCAAGTTTGCTCAAGGCAAGCAGATATAGTGGAGAGGCCTGCAGTTCAAGTTGTATATGAGGATGTCGACACGTTCCCTCTTTTTATGAGCAAGAAAAATAAATCCGCGTTCCTACAGGACTGTGAAGCAGGCGCGCCGGAAGCAGTTTGGGATTGGGGGGGGGGGGGGGGGCAAACATTCAAGGGGGCTCACCTTTCAAGGGCTCATGTCTTCTCACCCCTAAAAAAACACACACGCTTTTCCACCCTCTCACAACAATACAGATCCTACTGCTAAATCAAAATTTTACTCAAAAATTCTCTGACAAGCATTTTTGGGGTGTATTTGTACTCGAAAATTCTTTGACAAGCAAAAAAAAAAAAAAGAAAAAAAGAAAAAAAAAAGTTATCAGCATTTTTGGGGTGTATTTTTACTGGAAAATTCTCTGACAAGCAAAAAAAAAAAAAAAAAAAACACCAGAATTACGCTAAAATTCTGCTAAATTTTGTCAAATTATGCTAAAGCGGTCAAAATTCTGCCAGAAAGTCTAATACAAAACCTCCACTACGTTAAAGTTTAAAGTTTGAATGCTTTATCTGTCTTCAGTGATCTCCATGAATACGAAAAATGAATACAAAGGCTTACAATTACGTAATAAAGCAATCAAGCTTTTAATATACACAAGATTTTTACTCCTTTACTACTGATTTTTTTTTTTTATGGGGGGGGGGTTTGGGGGGGCGAAAATGCATTTTGCCCCTCCCCCCACTTCCGGCGCCTATGCTGTGAAGTATATCAACTAAAAGGAAAAGGAATACAAGTCATATCATAATAGGTATGGGAATACAGATATAGTGCTTTAATAAAGTCTGATAGAACCCTAAATGAAAACGAAGGATGACAGGTTGAAATTGACCTAAGAAACTGAAATATTTAACGGGAGATCGAACTATAAAATTGGATGGACGTATAGTAAAAACGTAATCTCCGATTACCGTAATCTTGGATTACAACGCGTAGCTCGTGATAAGGAAGTAATGCTGAAATATACATGTATGTTTCCGCATACAAGCAACGTAAGACATTTGAAAGGCCTATTCGAAATCTGGAAACATTCGGTTAAAAATAGAACAGATTTCCAATCATGAACAATGGCGTAGCGTGATTCCTGCCAATGAGGGGTGCATTATGGGGGGTGATAGAGGCACCGGTCTCCCCTTTCTATATTTTCCCTCTCTTTTTTCCCTTTTCAATTCACTTGGGGACAATTACCCCCCGGAGGTTGGGGGAAGCTGTAATTACACCGATTTTAAAGAGAGGTTGTCAGTTTGATGAACTATAGAAGGTTGTCGGGTATCAAGGGGGGGGGGGGGGGGTGACCCAATTTTATCTTGACTTTCATGATATGAATGCCTTCCCCTAGATAGGCTTATACATGTTGTTCATACCATATTCTTATCATTTCTGTATCTCTCGTCATATCCTCGTGACTCTTGGGTAAATTCAAACAAAGGCTGGAAGCCTTTGATGGGATGAAAGTCCGCGTATAATAGTTTGCACGTCCGGCGCCCTGGTCCTGGTCCATTAACTGATTATAGTAGGCCCTATTATAATTTCTCATTATTATAACGTAACATGAGTCATAATATCGAGTATAAGCCTACTTTAAACTACTTGAAGAAAACTTCTTAAAGGGCAATCCAACCTTGGTTATGATGTTTTTTGTTGTTGTCGTTATTTTTGGGGTTTTTTTTTTGAAAGTAGAAAAAAAGAAAAGCAGGATGGTGTTGTCGTACACAAAAATATCATTACTGTGCGGTTTTCTCCGAAGCACCTTTACACTAAAGTCTTGGGGCAGTACACCAACTATAATTATTGTATATAGCATATTGTTATATGTCCTCATGAAAGAAAAAGATCCTACTGAGTAATACATTTTGAGGGAAAAAAATATATTTTAGTAATTTTGTGTGTTGGAGCAAATGGGGGAGTTGTCCGCCACTACATCACAGTGACATTTTACAATTCCCATATGTATAGTGAGTACAACTTTCAAAAATTCATAACTTTCCTATTGCTTGTCTGATTTTGTTCAAACTTTCGGAGCAAATTGCCATTAAGGTTAGATTTCTATTGAATAAATATCTACTAGAAACGGTTATCGTTTAATATGTTGGGGCTGAATACACAAATTACAGGCAAGTTACTCCTTTTTTCTTAAGAAAGTGTTTGTTTTTATTGGTTAACCCCTTTTTCATTGTTTTTAGTTAATTTTCACCCAAAATCCAAACAAAGTACCAATAATCGTAAGTACCATTATATTTAATTTTGCTTGGTACGTGGGCCGGACTCTTTGTTGTGTAAACACTCTTAATATATATATATATATATATATATATATATATATATATATATATATATATATATATAGGTGTGTGTGTGTGTGTGTGTGTGTGTGTGTGTGTATGGGTGCGCGTGTGTACTCATGTTTATTACATAAACACTGTATTATTTTTTAGTTATTAATTCTTGTTAACAAACCGACAACCGACAATAATGTATTAACACTGAAATGTGAAATGTGAATATCAAATAAAGCGAACTTGAACTTGAACTTGAACTTGAACTTGAAGATGGACTTTTGGATGTTGAGGAACAGTTAACATCATCATCATATCATGATCGTTAAACACTTTTAAGCAGCAAGTCAAAAAATGAAAGAGTTTGACAAAGCAAAATGAATCAGAATATTGTTTCTTTATTTATGTTTATTTTACTCCAAATAAACACCATGATCATGTGCTTGTTTGTGCGTGCATTTGTAATGCATTCGTGTTTGCATGATATGTCTGCTTATGATGAGTACACCATGTGAGAAAAAACTTAATGTGTGTGTGGATTTTTTTCTTCTTCATTTTCCTGAGTGTGCAGGGGTGTATGGGTGTGTGTGTGTGTGTGTGTATGTATGTGTAACTGTATGTGTGTTTTAATATGTGTGTCATGTTTAATTTGTCTGGGACGGTTTTATAGCGTTATCTGTATTTGCAAAGACCGAATTAATGCCCCCATTCAAAATGTTTTGTTCAAACAACACAATTATATAAGGAGTACATTGGAGCAAGTTGATTTTTACACTCTCGAAAACAATGCCCCCTGTTTATGCAAGCGTAACACATAACACACAAAAATGGTACCAAATGATGCAGGATAAGATACTTTTCACAATATGTATAATAATTTGGCGTTCTTAACTGAGTTTTAAACGAAATAGCAATTTTCTAAGTGTAGACTTTTTTTTTTTTTACTCAAATGGAATAACGCTAATGTATATACGTTCTACTTCTAAGCGCTTTACAAACATGAAATAAATGTACAATAAAATAGTACATGTGTGATATTTTTGTAACATGTATGGGGAATTACTTTGTGTTAAATATATAGGTCTTTTAGTCTGCGTTAAAAAGTGCCAAGTCTTGGGGATTCATGGACAGAGAAGGAAAGATTGTTCAAGAGTTTTAGACAAATTGGCAGTATGAATTAATATACAGTTCATACATTCAACGAAGTGCACCCCCCACCCCCATTTAATCCGCAACTAAAATTGCCCACTATGCCAGTTTCAGTCTTCATGATATGGAGACTGTCATAATCTTGTGATCTTTCGGTTTCCAAAGTAATCTTTGCTCATACTACAAGAGAAAAGGTTGTCCGGCACGTACACAGTGATTAAGTAAATATGAGAAGAATACCGGCTTTAAATTGAATGAAATATTGTTTACGTCATGCATATTATTATTTTTTTGTTTGTTTAAATTCCTTTTAATATTAGGATCTACAATAGAAATTTCCGGAACTGTAATGTAATACAAAGTCCTTCATGCCTTTTGTTGTGGGATCAGTGTAGAGATTGAAAATCAAAAACAACTAGTGGTGGGCCTAAATAACAACAACACGCAGTATTTCATTCAAAGGCTAGGAGTATTCATAGTTGCACTTGTTTTAAAAAAATAATTTTTACCATGTTTACTCATTGTTGTGTCGGTGATCAAAGGCTAAATAAAATAATTCCTAGTTTCTCGTCCCATTCTCTTTACTGTTCGTAACAGTACTGGTAGACTTTATTGGATAACTTGTTAAGGACAAGGCTAATCTGCCACAAGGTCCATGCGTTTTTTTTTTCTGGCCGCCTCATATCTTTGTTGTGGTTATTTGATATTTTTGTTCTGAAGTGAAACAGAATTATAGGACTTGAGGTACCGCGCAAATAGTTAAAGGGCGTGTTGCACTGCAAATACTGGTTAACGCCATCTACTTTGACGGTAGTCAGCGACTCTACATATTCAGCGTTTGCGAAACAGACCAAAATTGCCCTTACTCTTCTGTTACGCTTATGTTGCACGTACACGTGAGGGAATAGCATGGCCCGTCCGAAGAGTTGCGGATAAACCCGACTGGTCCCGAGTCAGGCCACGGGAAAGGCACATAGTCTTGTCAGTTTACACCCCTAATACAACTTCTCCTTGTTTTGAGCCTCCGCAGTGCATGCACAAATGAAATCATTACTACTTTTTTTTTTTTTTTAGTTCTGTTGAAACTAACCCCTTAACCGGGGTAATAATGATAGTGTAATCGATTTCGTCATTTGATTATGGTTAAGCGCTTCATAAGAAGCCGTTATTGTTTATTATTATATTATCATTATTATTATTATTATTATTATTATTATTATTATTATTATTATTATTATTATTATTATTATTATTATCATTATTATCATTATGAAAAAAAATGGAAGAATGACACAAAATGAAAAAAAAAAAAAATTTAAAAAAATACAGTGATCGACCGAAGAAGATACGAATGAAATTTTCAGGACATATATTTCGATCACTGCCCCATATAGTTTTGATAAATTTCGATTATGGTTATGGTATCATGAACAAGAAAACAACGACGAAATGAGTTTATTACGTGTCGGTAGACTTATCTTGTTTGAGCCATGTCCGTAAAGATGCAAATCAGTTTGTTTGCTTGTTGTTGGTTGTTACTTTGTTTTTTAGGGGAGAGTGAGTTTAATTTCTGGCTAACTTATCGGAAATTCTGTACAACATCCCCACCTCCTTTGGTATAGTGACACCCCTGCTTTTCATACATGTATATTGACTTAAGGTTTTCTTTTGAAATGATTATATATCAGCACTGCCATGACATTACCGATATTTGTCGCGTCCTCTTTCATTTTCATAAATCATGCTGGCGCGGCGGAACGTCAATGGAAGTAAAAGGTGTCCCCTTCCCCTTCCATTGTCCGAGCCCGACGTTCCGCCGCCTCTGAAATCAGGCTATAATCTTTGACTTCTGTATTTTATAAGTCCATATAGAGAGTTAAATGAAGCATTCATGATTTAGATAACTACAAATTATATGCACATTTAGAAAACAATAAAGATGTTTGCACTTTCATTAATGGCCCTCACATAGGGTGACATAATGTCTAGAATTTTAATTCACAAAGCATGAGTGATTGAAGTGTTTGAATTGTTCATAAGTCTACCTCAAACTACTGAAGAAAACGTTTTTAGGAAACTTCGGCCTTGATGCAGAATAAATCTTTCCTAATGCAGTTAGGAAAACTGCACCCCCCCCCCCCCAATCTCTCACTTGAAAGAAATATCAAACTAGGTGTTTGTTTTTATTAAATTGTCCCAAACATTTTGATTGGCTTCTTCTTCTTTCTTTCTTTCTTTCTTTCTTTCTTCTTCTTCTTCTTCTTCTTCTTCTTCCTCCTCCTCCTCCTCTTCTTCTTCTTTTTCTTTTTCTTCTTCTTTTTATTCTTCTTTTCCTTCCTCTTCTTCTTCTTCTTCATTGCATACCGTAGATTTGACAATTCTTCCATATTCAATGAAACTGTCATCTACAGTTCTGAACACAAATTGTCCTTTTCTCTCTCTCTGCGGCATCTCATCTAAAGGAGACTATCAAAGGCTCAAAGCTGATGTAAGGCTCCATCCATAACCTGCACATCGTCAAAGTCACTGCGCTCATACGAAGAGAGGGGTGCGTTCTGTTGGTCGAAGATTCTGTTCAAAAGAAACATCAGATTTTATTATGGGCTAATTATTACATTAGAAGTTAATAACTACATTCTGTCATGACAAACTTAAGACGTTTTGCATCGGAGCATAGGTATTTCCACGGTGCGTTTGGATTGCTCGGACCAAACACTATAGGCAATCTAGATCGTTAATAATTATTATGTTTGGGAACCGAGAAGCCCATCATTATAATTATCATTATCATTATCATCATTATAAACATCACCATAATTATCACTGTTATCATCGTCGTCACCACTATCACCGTAATCATTACCATCACCGTAATCCTCCTCATCCTCATCCTCATCGTCATCATCAAAATTAATATACTTTTACCGATTCCTCGAAGACACTGTTCTCGGGAACAGATCTGCGGCGCTCTAGGGCCAGCTGCTTCCAGGACTGGACCATCTTCATCTTACCCAGCGAATCCTGATGACCTAGAGGTCGAGTTTGACCCAAGATCACATCCAAGATGTTCTGAAGGGTCAACACTCCGACAACAGCCTGCAGATGAGAGGAAGAACAAGGACAAGATATGATGATACGAAAAATAAGAAAACAATAGAGGTGTCGTCGTCCAATGGTTTAAATGGAGATGCGATGGTCATGGTTTGGAGCCCCGGCGCGGCACTTTTGTCTTTTGAGAAGACATGAATCTACATTTCCACTCTCCATCAAAGTGAAATAAATGGGTACCCAGGAGGAAGGACCCATTTTCCTTTATGTTCATAATTTGTCTTCCTTTTCTCCCCTGAATGCCTGAGTGATATATTTTGGTATCCGGGGAATTAAAGGGCCGTCAGTGACAACGGTAGCGTATGAGAGTGAACATGATAACATGGGAAACTAAAATGGAATTACCCCAAGAAATGAGAAGAAAAGGGAATTATATTTTATATAATGGAGAAAGAAAAGATGGAATGTTTAAGAAATACCCGGATGGTAATAGAGACAAGACGAGACAGAAGACGATGGCACCAACCATGCTAGAATAAACACAAAATGAGCCTAATCAACTTACTCCGGTATCATTGTCGTACACGGCGGCCATTCGGTAACGTCCAAGGTTCATAGCATCAAAGATATCATAGATGGGTCTATTGGACGCGACATAATTGAGAGAACGGCCGTATTTATCGAAAGCCTCCGAGATCAACTCCTGGTCAGCGGGATCGAGAAGGATAAGGTGTTTGACCACGAATTCGCCCTGGAAGTTGTCACGGCGGTCCTTGTAGACGGGGACGTGGGAAAACCGCTGCGAGGCGAGCTGCTGAGAGGAGAGAGGGAACTCATTCTGTTAGAAATTAAGAAGGGTGAAATGCTTGGTAGATATTAGTGGGTAAACATTTTGTTATATTTTTGTTAGGAATACATGTACATAATTTTGTCCATTTATTAATTTGTATACTGATATTGGAAAGTTGGGAATAAATGTCAATGAATTGAATTGAACTGAACATAAGCGCTTGCATTAGCGCGTGCATTTCAATGATGAGAAGTGATTTGGGATAACTGGTAATTAAGAGAAGTTTTACAACAAATTATCGTGAAATGAATTGTCGCCACGCCCTCCCAAAAGCAAAGGGTTACTGACAATTACCTTAAACATGTTACCAGTGGTTACAGTATCATAAACGTCATTAGAGTGGCAGACGTCATCATAACTATCCCCCTCATAATCTGCATTACCAAAATCTACATTGCCACAATCACCACCACTTTCTCTATCAAGAACACCATCACCATTGTCAAAAACGTCTCCATTAATATCACCCGTATCATCATCATCACCATATTTGAAATCTTTTGTAAACTGCTATTTTCAATTTATGTGCTTTTATGAACACCAGTTCGTATTTTACGTTTGCATTCGTACAGATTATTTTTAGTAATATATTTTATTTCTGCCACTTTTTATTTTTATTTTTTTTCCCCCCAATCTTGTCAATCTATTGTAAATTTTGTAATTGTCTGTAATCATGTATCTTTCAATTTGAATGATTGTAAATTGACCTTCAGATTGTTTAATAAAAACATAAATACAAAAAAAAAATAATCATCATCATTATAATAGTCATCATGGTCATAATTCATAATCACCACCACCACCACCATCATCATCATCATCATCATCATCATCACCTCTACAACTACACCGTTGGCAGGTTCTACACTATGACCACCACCAATCGTATCATTAGTGTTACTACCACCACCACCATCACCATGGTACCACCAATTGGTCACCATCATCACTACCATCACCATATATCTGTATATACCAACACCTTTATCATCACCACCATCACCATCACCACTACAACCATGCACCACCAACAGCACCACGATTAGACCACCATCATCACTACTACCCCCATAGCTATGCCAATACCATTACCCTCACCACTATCATCATCACCACTACCTGTCACTACCATGCACCACCACCACCACCACTACTGCAACTAGCAAAACCACTTTTACCATGTTTACCGAAATGATGAACACCACAAATACCACCATCACCATCATCATCACCACTACAGCCATCATGAACACCACCACCACCACTACCGCCACCACTACCGCCACCAACATCATCACTACTACCTACCATCTGCATGGTTTTGCGGTCGAAGACACCATTGTAGTCCAACATGCTGACCTCATCTAGTGGTATCATTGCATCCATGGCAACCTTGCTCTCAGCATCAAGTGCGCCCTTGATGATGAATACTTCATCCGGACTCAGATTCTTTTGCTCTGCTGCAGCATCTGGTGACGTCATTTGAAGTTCTATCAGTGCCTTGAGTTCTGAAGAAGAAAAAAATGCACAAAAAGAATAATAATCACTGCTTTCAATACGAGACTGGAAAGGACTCAGCTAGTCATAGAACTCTCACTTTCGGATCTATTACTGTGATTAAAGGGATTCGGTAACTTTGTGGAGGCTTGATTTCATAAATTATTGAATTTTGATATCTGTCTTGTATAGTGATGTTCAGAAGGATGAATAAATAGCCAGGCATAGAAAGGTTTTCAAATATATAATACTATTATTAAGATATCTATGACTGAATACTTCCATTTACGAAAGCGTATGGCCATACGCGTTAGTCTAACACTGAGTCTATGGGGGAAAATGAGTCTGGCATTTCCGGTTACTTGCATATGTTTACTTTTGTGAAACACATGATGATTTTGAAGTGCTTTTTTTTCCTGGGCTTCATTTTTACACCATATTATATACATTGATAGCATGTAAGGCCAGGCAGTTCAGATTTTATCAAGCCTATACAAAGTTACCAAATCACTTTAATAATCACCCTAGTACAAAAGTAGTGAATACAGGTCCTTATAGTGGAGAAGAAGAAGAAGGGGGGAAAAAAAGATTTGGGTTCCACTTTCGTGTAAATCTTGGCATGAGTGAGGGCACAAAAGCCAGCGAAACAAATTGGTGATCAAAATGACTAACAGTATGTATTTATTCCTAGTAGCCACTTGGAAGAGACAAAATGATTAATCCCTCAAAGGTGTAAAAATCCAAGAGTTTAAATTTAGGATTATCCAATTATAGCTCATCTCGTCAAGAAAGATAATTTAGGTAAAAGAGAACTCTCTACTGCGTTAGGGTCATGCAGGGTTCGTACCCACAACCTCTTAAAGTAGAATTTCATTGATTTTGAATATTGATTTAATTTTTATTATTGCATAGGTGAAGCTTAGATTGAACAAGGTTCATCAAAATTCAACGCTTGGAAACATTTGAAGTAATGATTATTATCAATTATAAAATGATATAACACAGCCCCGCTATAGCACCTATAGAACTCTTTGAACGCTGATGAGATATGTGACGTCATACTGGGGAGCAATCCTTCCTAAGCAGACGATGCCCCATAACAGCTTACACATTTTCACTGCCTGTTTTGTCATCTCATCTTCACTTATTTCTCTTACTTCGCTAGCGTCAGTATAAATATTTATTTGTTGCCTCACTCTAAATTTCCTGCATGGTATTATTTTGATGAAAAATGCAGCGTTAAAAAAATAAAGGAATCAATCGCTTGTAAACAAAATAAGATGCCATTGTATTTTCAGCTGCATGCACCGCGGCATGTCGGCGTTTCAAGAGGGAACGAATACCATCCATGCTATAATTCAGCGGGCTTTACAATTCGAAAGTGTGATTTCTTTGATTGATCATTGACCCTTATCATGACTTTTTACAAACAAAAGATTTTAGTTACTAGAAACGGTTTCACTTCCCTTTTAGAATGATGTGAAATACGGTCATGGTGAAACACACCAAACTCTTTATAATTTAAAAATAATTGCATTGCAGTTACGTTCACTTGATATAGGACGTCGTCTGCTTAGGCAGGATTGGTACCTGATGTGACGTCATGAAAACATGGGTATATTTCTGGCGAATCGCTCGGATATCCCAGATGCTGAGAAGCGTTTTTATTTGTGCCATTTTTTAATCATCAAACACGCAGTTAACGTAAAACTTATACGATTACCATCTGCAAGCTTTCTAGTTTCTAGAGATACATTATTGAGCATATTTGTGATTTGCTTTGAATATCTACTTTAAGGCAAAGTCAAGTGGATGAACCATTTCTAAACATAAGGGTTGGACTGGTCATGGGAAGTTTGGGGAGTTTTTTACACAGGCCGGTCAATATTTTGGTAAAAGAGGAGGGGGGGGGGGGCTGTCATACAAAAGCGGAACAGTCGACAGCAACAAGAGCCGGTCGCTCAGAAATTCCCCCACTCGAATTTTAGTCCCAGTCCACCCCTGCTCAGGATCATCCCACTTTTTCTTACCTGACCTCTGGTAGAATCGATCTTTCCTCTTTACAAGAACCACTGATAGGAGCATGGCGACGGGCCAAGCCAAGATGAAGAATCCAGCAATGGATAGATAGACAAACCTGTAAAGATTAACCCGTTGACTACCGAATTTTTTTTTCCTCATTGGCTTAGTACAGGAACAACTCGATTCCCTTAGGCAGTGGGATACTAACCACTAGACAATGATTTTCTTTCATTATATTAAATGAGATGGGAATGCATTTCACTCTTTACCATACCAAATTTATACAGCTGTAGAAAAATCAAATTAAATAATAATAATAATAATAATTCTTTTACATTCTCAAGGCAAATCGTATAAACTTGCACCCGAACGGTACAATAAATGCACATATAAGAAAAAAAAATCCTTGTGTTATTTTCGACTTGGAAAGTTTCTGTTCTTATGCTTATCATCCTTTAACCCGACTGAAATTTATTTAGGAGTGAAATTAACCTTTCAGGGTGCATTATGTCAGAGTTCAAAATTACCCGCAAAGCAGTTCAAACTTGCAGCCCAGTGGTGCTTTTATTGTTCAACATTAAAACTTGGTTGTTGATCCCCCCCCCCCCGAACATTTTAAATTTTATACATCTTAAACTTCCATGACCCATGAATTTGATCTTCTGTAAGACTTTTATTCAGCATCAAATTTCATATCGTAAACATAAGAGGATAAGATAAAAAGGATTATTTCATCATATTATAAAAGTCCATTTCGCAGGGTCAAATGAATGCTTTTAAAACCCAAATATCTATCTCATGAACATCTTAATATCCAATCAAACCCTTGGCATGTATATCTTTTTGAAAAGATGTATGGTACTGCAAAATCGAAAAATGGTGTTGAAGAGAGGCATACCAAAGCTTTTCGTCTTGCACTCATCAGAGTATAAACAGCTAGGACGAACAGAATGTTCCTTTAGTTTTATGGTTATATTGTTCCATTTCGGCTTTCAGTTCATTCTTGCAGTATACTCTGATGAGTGCAAGACGAAAAGCATTCACTGGTATATCTTTTTTTTATGATGAACTCCAGTTTGCTGCCTTTTGTCCATAGTGTTCAGCAAAGTCACGTTTGAAAATGTTTAACAGGGTGTTCAGACACAAAATATTTATAGCTATACGATGGATTTACGTGTCTGAACGCTGACTAACGAAACGTCGTATAACGAAACGTCGTATAACGAAACGTCGTATAACGGAACGTCGTATAACGAAACTAGGGTCAGAGCATCGTTTCGAACTAGAACTCGATAACGAATCACCTTTCCGTGTGTGTCTGAACGTATGGCGACCATAGAACGGTATAACTGGCGGGGTTAACGTGAGCGCGCACGAAATGTGACCTTACCAGGGGGCAGGGGTTAACGGCGACCACAACAACATGCGCAGTGGAAAACTGCGCATCTGTACGATGTTTTTTTCTAATCGGTCGAGATATGTGTCTGAACTGTCCGTAGGCTATTCAATTAAAATTTTATACGACGTTTCTTTATCGAGTTTCGGTATAAACGTTTTGTGTCTGAACAGGGGGTAAGGTACCAGCGTAATTGACTTGTTGATGTGATGGAATTCAAGGAGTTTCCAATTACGTTAGATACCGTGACCCAATAATCTGTTGAGGGTAGTTGTATATCAAATTCAGGTTTCTCTGATATAGCTGTAAACATGTACATATTGCTGTGTACTATTAGTACACAAAATAGAAGGTCAATTATAATACACAGAGGCGGCGGAACGTTGGGCTCGGACAATGGAAGTGGAGGGGCAATCATTTTGTCCGCCAAATAAAAGGTGCACCCCCACTTTCATTGTCCGAGCAAAACGTTCCGCCGACCCTGATATTATATGGTTATTTTCATGATCCCAGTTTTTGGAAAACTTAAAATATTGTAAACATTTTTTTAGCAAAGATCTAACCATGTCATGTTTGCTGCCAGGGCTAGTCCGTGTCGGTCGCCAATCAGCTGTGGAAGCAACCTGGGCAAACAAAAGAAATAAATTAAACCTGTTAATATGCAAATATCGCACAAGTTTAGGGTTAAACGGAATAACGAATACGATTTTTAAAATGCAAGGGGTAAAGATATCCTGATGATTGTAATTCCCGGATTGTAATTGATTTTTTCCCCTATATCAAACTAACACAATTTTTTTTTTGCACGTATGAAAAAGGGTAATATGTTGTGAAAATATGGTGCCAACTTGGACTCTATAAATGCTCAAAGCTGCATATTCAAAATGAGTGGGACATATACAATACGGAATTAAAATGTATACAGTCATAACAATTTCACGCGATGCATTTGTATTATCATGTGCAGAAGAAAAACTACCTGTTTGAATAGCACGTCAGATGCCGATTCCAAACTTGCATCAAACTGGTGATATTTTGTCGTCTTCCTGAAGTTTGACCATTGATGATGTTATGATATCATATACTTTTCAAAGAAAATTATTACTTGGGAACCTTACTTATTAAAGATAAAAACTGTTAAGGCCGACACTAGGACAGACAATGCCGGACTAATGATGTAAGCTAAGACAATCGGCTGACACACGATGGCGGCAACGTTCCCCATGTTGAGGGTGACAATGAGTAAATTGGGATACTTTAGAAGCCGCATGACCCGGTAGGCGTAGGCCCTCTCTCTCGATGTCCCCTGGCGGATGTATACCTCTAGTCTTGTTATGTCTTGAGAGAAGAAACTAGTCGTGAGGGCAGAGTATATGCCTATGTCGGAGACAGAGATGGGAGAATGTGAGAAGACTATACAGATAGGAAAGAGTATGGCAGAATGAGAGTGAAAACGATTTATACAGAGGGGAAAGTGAGATATCTTACTTGTGAGAGAGAGAGAAAGCTAAATAGAGGAGATAGAGGCAGAGAGAGATAGAGAGAGATATATATATAGAGAGAGAGAGAGATAGAGAGAGAGAGAGAGAGACAGAGAGACAGACAGACAGAGGGAGAGAGCCAGGAGAGAGAAAGACAGACAGACAGACAGACAGAGACATAAATATAGCACTTCGCTTTAACACCTATAATTTGCAACATAGTATAGTAAGTGCATTATAACATTTAATGAATCAGGGGAGCGTTTCATTAAGTGTCTTGTCAGTGATTTTTACCGACAAATTTGCTCTCAGCCAGTCAGATGCAATGATTTCAGTAGCTTATAACAGTTGTCGGTTAAAATCACTGACAAAACACTTGATGAAACGCTACCCAGATAGAAATGTGTGCGATAGAAAATATCACGTACGTACCTTGCGAGTATATCCTGCACCCCTTTGCATGGCATTAACATTCCATACTTCCAATTACCTAGTACGTCAGGTAGGACTAAAAGTCGAAAATGCGCTGGTTTACTGGTCAACTCAAAGGTAAAATAAACAAAGAACTAATCAATCAGCAAGTATGTCCATATCTTTACGAAAGCTATTTTCTTTTAACTGAACTCACCTGAACCAAATGTGAAGATGGTGAAGAGTACAAGATCGATCCAGAACCAAGTCTGATTGGGTCCTAGCTGGTCGTTCACACAAGGAACAGAGGAAGCATTATCTCCGACGTTGTCAGGATAAGCCATCTCACTCATGCTACTAAAATCCACATCAGTTGAGGACTCAACGACCGTTGTCACGACAGTAGTCTCCATCTTGTAGTAGTGTTGAATATCTGTTTGTGTTGGCGTCCTAGAACTATAAGTCTATACTATACTATACTATATGCCGACTGGTGTTGGAGACAGGCGTGAACAGTCAATGACAGAGCAATGGATTATTAACGTGATTTGGTTTGGGACGAAGGCACCTATTAATGACTTCACAAGCTAATTAAAGGGAAATATGGACATGACCCCGGTTTATCTACTTGGGGGTACAACAGAAAGGTTAAAAGCAATATAGTGTCATTCTACCAGTCTTTTGTATTTTGTATCTTGCGACCTTGTTTATCAGTATGGTCCTACTTTCTCTATACCAGTCTTTATCATGTTTATTGAAACTGGGTACCGTCTCGAATTTATATAGTGGACCCTATGTTATATATATAGGCCGATGATAATTAGTGTGACCTACTTTGACAAGGTGTAGCGAATGGAATCTCACCATAAGTTCTGAACTGTATTGATATCAAACTCAATAGATACCTTACTGTGGCTCATGTATAGATAATCATTTTTTCCCCTGCTTTATTCTCTTCGGAATAATGAAAGTTTAATATCGTCCTGTCTCAGAGTTATAAAATATTGGTGATATATATATATATATATATATATATATATATATGCAACTTCCATTTAAAAAAAAAATAATGGAATCGGTGCACAGTTCTTCCCCCCCCCCCCTTTCTTTTTCTTCGTAGTATTGGAATACAAGCAAAATTCCCGGTGATGATCTTTCAGAAATCTTCCACTCTTGATTACATTTGTTTTCAGTTGATCAGGCTTCGATGCACACAACGATATTACCAGTAGAAATTTTTTTTATAGGCGTGTTGTGGGGACACTATTCATTTTATACCCGGGTATATTCAATGCAATAAAAATTTATGCTCCATTATTCTTGCCTTTTTGGAAACAATGCAGAAAATCTGGATAGGTCTATACATTGATATTTCGAACGAATCATAATTTTGTGTGTCCCCCCAACTGCTTTTTATATATTTTTTTATTTTAAATCAATTACTCTCTAAGCGACCGTTCATTGAAATGTGCTATTATTATCCAATAAGAAAAAAAAGGGTGTTTAGAAACAAATTAAATGCTCCCGGTAACCTACAAACTTCTAACATAATTTCTATAACATCAAGTAAAAAGTACCTGATTATACCCCGCTTTTGATAAAAACAATTATGATATTACGTGAAAAGAACGTGATGTATACTTATATTAAGCTGGAGCATAAATTTCTTGGATTAATAATTGACGAAAAGCTTACATGGAAACCCCAAATCGATAAGATATGTAGTATAATTTCGAGAAATATTGGCATAATCAATAAACTTAGTAACACTTTTCCTCCACACACACTACTCACCTTATACTCCACACTGGTACTTCCACACATTACTTATGGGATCGTAGCTTGGGGCAACTCTGCAAAGGCACATTTAGAGCGTATACTTTTACTCCAGAAAAAAGCATTAAGGGTCATATGTAATACCAGTTTTCGCTCTCACACGAATACTCTCTTCTATCAACACAAAATCCTCAAAATTACAGAATTACACCACCTACAGTTAGGCTTGTTTATGCACAAGTTAAAGTCGCACGAACTTCCACATGTTTTTTACTCTATGTTTACATCCAATAATAATCATCACTCTTACCCTACCAGACAGGCTAGCCACTATCACCTGCCGCGAACAAGAACCCTCTTTGCCAATAAAACTTTCACAGCAACCGGACCTAAACTTTGGAATTCCCTTCCCCAAAATATTATTGAAACTCCTAATAATCATACGTTTAAAAGAAAATTAAAACAGCATCTCTTAATTACTAACATACAAGGAAAAGCCAACCCTCCAAAAATATCCCGGATACAAGCCACACGCGGAAGATTGATCCTGATCTCCCGCCTTGTTTGTTTTATTTTTTGTTTTTGTTTCTTTGTTTTTTTATGATTTATTCCCCCTTTCTAACTCCCTTTCCTGATTTCATCTCTTTTCCTCTATCAACCTGTCCTTCCCCATCTGCTTCTTCATCTAGGTGAGCCTTTGTGTTTTTATTATTCAAGTTAGTTACTTAACGTATACTATATGTAAAAAAAACAACAACAAACAATAAAAACAAAACAAAAAACAACGATGAGATTTCTGAATCATGTACATAATTATAATGATTTTTAATTTGGAACATGCTATTTACAAGCTCCGCTTCTCTGCTAGTTCCCTTTCGTTACCTTTTCGATTATTATTATCAAGAAACAATTGAAATGTGTGTAAACCTCTCTCTGTTATAACATTTATTTTAGAAAACAATATGTAAAACCAAGTTCATATGCGTTATGTTTGAATGATGAGTTTCTTCTACAATGTAAATACTTTATATGATTTATGAATTGGTATCGAAAAATAAATGAATCTTGAATCTTGAATCTTGAATCTTGAATCTTGAATCTTTGATATACTCAAAGACAACAATAATTTTCGGTTCCATGACAACATTTGCTCCTGCGACAATTGCTCCGGTCTAACTTTGCCATGTTAATCCTAAACCTAAACCTAACCCTAAACCTAACCCTAACCCTAACCCTAATCCTAATCTTCACATTGTCCTTAACAAAAAACCAAATCATGACCTTGACCTTAACCTTTGACCTTTCAAGATATAATTTTCTCCTCTTACAATAATCCTGGATTATGCTTTAATGAACACTCCGTATATACGTATATATATATATATATATATATATATATTTGTTTTTTTTTTATAGTGTTTCTCCACCCCCACCCCCCCCCCCCCCCTCCCTCTCTCTCTCTATATCTGTCTCTTTCCCTTGGCCCTTTTTTCCTCTCCGTCAAGTTTCAAGTGCCGCTCAGGGAACATCCTCATACGTCATTGTATGTACCAAGAAAATACACATTTTCTCCAAACTCATGACCTTGAATTTACGCTTTTCAATATACTTGTCTTCTCTCCATGGGTGTCGATCCCGGAGGGGGGGGGGGGGTGGGGAGTATATATCCCCCCAAAAAAATTTGAGGTGGGGGGGATGGCCTGTATTATCACTCCCCCCCCCCCCCAATAATTTTTTGATAAGATAGATAAGAATTATGATACATTAACTTAAAACTAAT
Organism: Heliocidaris tuberculata; assembly: GCA_025618425.1. Lineage (NCBI taxonomy): Eukaryota > Metazoa > Echinodermata > Echinoidea > Camarodonta > Echinometridae > Heliocidaris > Heliocidaris tuberculata. Next base: position 30,436,534 of record CM046837.1, on the reverse strand, counting down.
AATTATCCAAACTCATTATGTTTAATCTTGAAATACCATCACTTTATTTAATGATTAGAAGTAAGGAAATAAGAAATGCCATAATTTCAGTGCAAAAATATCGAAGAAAATTCGTTCGCTCGCATTGTTATTCTCAATTAAGGGGTTCCGTCAATTGGCGTATAGATCCGTGCATTCCTTCTTTTCATTAAAAACCATTTTGGGACTCTCTAAAATGCAAGTTTTATAGAAAGATTTTTGAAAAAGCCCCTGTGTGGGAGGGGGTATCCCCCTCCCACACCCTCCCCCCGCTTCGCTCAGTGGCGCATCTAGGGGGAGCAGGGGGCACATGCTCCGGGCGGCACTTGGAGAGAAAGAAAAAAAGGGGGAAATGAAGAAAAATCATAATCCATACGGATTATGCGCCTCCAAATCCGCAGGATAAATGCATTAGATATCTAGTTTTTGAATGTTTATAATGGGAAAATTTTAAAGCTCGGTCGCTTCCCCCCTTTACAATTATTAGTAGTAGGAAAGTACGGGTTCTGGAACACAGCAATTTAAACAGAAAAATAGTGACTTAAGTCACTATTTTTAAAACCTTTTTTAAAAAAATTGGCACGATGCCAACGAGCCTTCGGGGCTCTTGACCTTTGACCTCATTCGTGGAAATTGGGGGATTTCCCGAGGAGGGTCAGTTTCTGGCCCACAGCAATTTAAACAGAGAATAGTGTCAATAGTGTGAAATTTTTATGAGAAATTAAACAGCAACCAGGATCTTCGGGAAGATCCGGGGATTCCCCAATGGCTTTAAAACATTCTTGGCTCCGTGCCAAAAAGAGTTTGAGGGGGAAATAAGGGGATTCCCCAGTGGCTTCAAAACATTCTTGGCTCCGTGCCAAAAACAGTCAAGGGGGATATTCGGGGATTCCCCAATTGCATTTTTTAAAGAAAATAAATGTGATTTAAAGAAATAAATATTTTGTATAAAATAAACAACACGATGGAAAATTTCAAAAGTACAATTGAAAAAACTTATAGGCCTGTTAGAAGAACTCGCAGGCAAAGCAAAGAGGAAAGTAAGCCTGACGTGGAAGAAAAAAACCACCAGGGCTGTGAGAAGGGTCTTAAGAGGTACCGACAAAACCTCAATAGACCAGAGAGTATCCCAAACTGTCCTGGACACTCCCAACCCCAACATCTCCCACAGCCCACTTCAACCGAAAAAATATGTTCCCCCAATTCCTACATTGAGAAGCATAGCTGATAAAGGAGTGCAAATGATGACGGCAGCCAAACAAAAATGGAATAAGTTTTGTGACTGGCTGATCAGCTATGTTCCTAAGGAAATAAAATTAAATCCAACACCTGCCATTGAAAAACTGAAGGAACACATTAAAAAATTGTATCAGCAAAGCCCGAAGGACGAATTCGCAGCGTCTCCCGATTACACCGCAAGGGAGAAAGAAGTAGCTGTCAAAGGCTATTTCAAAACCTTCAGCATTCGTGGAAATGACCAAACCGATCCCAAGACCTACTTACAAGCTGCAAAACTATCTGTGGTGGACGTCATTAAGAAAAACATTTACCACGGAGTAAAAGTGAAGTTGATTCTTCAGTGTGATATGGAAAAACAAAATTTGAGTGGTGGCAAGACAATCATGATGTCGCCTCACTTTCAATCGAAAGTGAAGATTATTTTAAGTCATTCAAGTCTCTCCGAAGAATACGATGAAATGGCCGAGGAGGTCTTGGAAAATATCTCCAAGTTCCAGAGAGAGGGTAGCAACTGGAACTTCCGAGAGGTGTTGATGCTCGACATTCACCTAAACAAATACGAGCCTCTGAGTGGATCCAGCTACATCCCACTCCCCAAAACATTGACTGACAAAAAAGCACTTGTGAACGTGCAGAACAAGAGCGATCACGAATGTTTTAAATGGTCTGTCACTTCCTCCCTTTATCCTGTAGAAGTAAATCCTCACAGGCTGAGCAATTATATTGAAAACTCCAAAAAGTTGAATTGGGAAAACATTTCTTTCCCAACCAGCTTCAAAGACATCGATGTCTTTGAAAAACAAAATTCAAACATAGCCATCAATGTCTTTGGATATGAAAAAGAACTCTACCCTCTCAGATTAAGCCAGATCCCCTCTTCCAACCTTTCAGTAAATCTGCTTCTTTTATCCAATGAAGAAAACCAACATTATTGTTGGATTAAAAATATGAGTAGGTTGTGTTCCTCACAGACTAGTAGTTGTAAAGCCAAGCGTCATTTCTGCTTGAGGTGTTTGAATTCTTTCAACACCGAGGAAGCTCTTTCAGAGCATAGTAAATATTGTGAAGATCATGACATGATTAGAATGGAGCTGCCAGATGTGAAGAACAACAAACTGAGCTTCAAAAATTACCACAAATCCATGAAAGTCCCGTTTGTGGTATATGCCGACTTTGAGGCCTTTACATCAAAGTTGGAAAAGGGGGAAGAAAAAGATCCCGACACCCCTCACACCACCAAATATGAAAAGCACACTCCCTCCGGTTTCTGCTATTTCATCAAATGTAGCTTCAGCTCTAAATATAACAAAGTGGTAAAGCATACGCAGAAATCAGAGGGGGAAGATATAAGTCAAAAATTTGTAGAGATGTTAGAAGAAGACATCAAACAACTCTATCAAGAGTTTAAATTTCCACAAAAAATGTTTTTGACCGAGGAGGACGAGAAGAATTTCAAAAATGCAAAACGGTGTCACATCTGTGGAAAGTCCTTTGAAAAAGACCAAGCCCCAGTTCGAGATCATTGCCATCTCACCGGGAAGTTCAGAGGAGCAGCCCACAACAGCTGCAACCTAAAATACAAGGTCCCGAAATTCTATCCGGTGATCTTCCACAATTTGACCGGGTACGACAGTCACCTCTTTATCAAAAATCTTGGAACAACCTCGGGAAATATTTCCTGTATTCCCAACAACGAGGAGAAGTATATTTCCTTTAGTAAAAATATAACGGTGGACACCTACACCGATATGAAGGGCAAACGAAAAGAGGTGAAAAGAGAAATTCGTTTCCTCGACAGCTTCCGATTCATGTCGAGCAGCCTGAGTACCCTAGTCGACAACCTAGACAAATTCCCCCTGTTGAGCTCTTATTACTCCAACGAGCAATTGGAGCTTTTAAAACGCAAGGGTGTCTATCCCTACGATTACATGGACAGTCTGCAGAAATTCGATGAAACCGCCCTCCCACCCATCGAAAAATTCTATTCCCGCCTGAACGACGAAGGCATCAGTGAGAGTGATTACCAACACGCTCAGACGGTGTGGAAGGAATTTGGACTACGGTCGATGAGAGATTATCACGATCTCTATCTTCAATCCGATGTCCTCCTTCTGGCAGACGTCTTCGAAAACTTCAGAGCTATGTCTCACAAAAATTACGAATTGGATCCGGCCTGGTTTTACACATCACCAGGGCTGGCCTGGGACGCAGCTTTGAAGTTAACGGGAGTCGAGTTGGAACTGTTGACCGATGCCGACAAACTCCTGATGGTAGAAAGGGGTGTTCGAGGTGGTGTATCTACCATAAGTCATCGGTATGCCAAAGCGAACAACAAATACATGGGCGAAGATTACGATCCCTCTCAACCCTCTAAATACATCACCTACCTGGACGCCAATAATCTCTATGGCTGGGCGATGTCAAAACCTCTACCCACCGGGAACTTTCACTGGATGAGAGAATCTCAGCTCAAAAATTGGGAGAAGTTCTCCTGCATCTTGGAAGTGGACCTGGAATACCCCTCCCACCTCCACGACCTTCACAACGATTATCCCTGTGCTCCGGAGGTCCTGAAGGTGAACAAGGTAGACAAGCTTATCCCCAATTTGATGGATAAGAAGAACTACGTCCTTCACCACACAGCCCTCAAAGAGTATCTGAAGCAGGGATTAAAGTTGGTGAAGATCCATCGCGGCCTCGCTTTCGATGAGACGGATTGGCTACGTCCTTATATCGAGTTGAACACTCATCTAAGGGCCAATGCCAAAAATGAGTTTGAGAAAAATTTCTTCAAACTCATGAACAATTCCGTCTTCGGAAAGACGATGGAGAACGTTCGTAATCGAGTCGATGTCCGACTCGTGACGAACGAAAAAGAGGCTAAGAAGTTGGTGTCCAAACCCAACTTCCAACACCGGACCATTTTCGGTGAAAGCTTGATTGCAGTACACCTGAAAAGAACAAAGGTGTACTACAACAAGCCAATTTATCTTGGAGCATCGATTCTCGATATTTCAAAAACTTTGATGTACGAGTTTCACTACTCGTATATCAAAAATAAATACTCGAATAAAGCTAAGCTGCTGTTCACAGACACGGATAGCTTAGCCTACGAAATCGAAACCGAGGATTTTTATAAAGATATGAACCCGGATATTGAGAGATTGTTCGACACGAGCAATTACCCCATCGATCACGCGTCGGGCATCAAAGTGGGTATGAATAAAAAGATACCCGGGATGTTCAAGGACGAAACCGGGGGAAAACAAATTTTAGAATTCGTCGGGTTGAGGGCAAAGTTATATTGTTACAAGATGAAAGATTTCGAGGACCGAAGGTCCGAGCCTCGGATCCAAAGGATCCACGACGAGAAAAAATGCAAGGGAGTTAAGAAGGCCGTGGTCAAAAAGACGATTGCCTTCGAAGATTATAAGGAATGTCTCTTCTCTCGAAAGGAGGTATACAGGTCGATGAACCTGATCAGAAGTCATCAACATACCGTTTATTCGGAAACGGTGAATAAAATAGCTCTGTCATCGGACGATGACAAGAGAATCATTTTAGAGGATGGTGTTCATACATTAGCCTACGGACATTGCGAGGCTTAAAAATCCGAGCCTCGGACCCAAGGGGTCCTCGAGGTTCAATAAACCGATTACAACAACATACCTAAGATCGGAATATTACGAAAGGGTGAATTCGGTCCGAGCAGCAGTCCACTGCCATCGACGAGATCGCTACCTTGTTTCAAATACAAGCCATCTCCCACCGAGTTGAATCCACTCCCCTTTACCTGACTGAGGTACAGTCCTTTTCCATCGGTTTCGATTCTGCACATGCAACCTCCTTTTTTCAGATACAATCCCTTTCCCATGATCTTTTGAACTCCCGCATTGGCAAGACCCGACAGAGCACCGATGCCCAATTGAGGTAAAACGGTTTTGGCTAAAAAGGGCAAAGCGCGAGCGGCCAGGCCGGCCAACATGCCTAAAAATCCACCTTCGACCCGTAGATTGTGCTTCAGTTGCGTAGGACTCATCGTGATTCTTGTTCCCTTTCCTTCTCGAAGAGCTTTTGCCAAACCGTTGACTTGTCTTTTTGTCAAAGCGAGAATGTCTTCTCCTCCGTTTAAATCCGCATGACCTAACTGAATACTGACCTTATCGGCATTGTTGTCGAGAGCAGCCTTCAATTTCTTTCTCTGGCCCTCGGAAATGTTTACTTTTACGTTGATGTATTGTGACATTTTATCTTTAGGAAATATTATATTTAAATTATTTATTTTTCTCTGATGTGAAACCGAATCGTGATGTTTTCACCCCTCAGGTTCAACCGATCTGTATTTTGATCTTCAAGAGTAACTTGGATGCTGCGTATCACGTGCGACGTTACCGGAAGATAAATGAGATTTTTTGGATTTTCAACAATTTTATGACCCGGTGAAACGTTAGGAAAAAATGAATAAATCGTATGTCGAGCAGTTTCATTCAAGTAACTCCCTGCTATGATATCCAAATTCACGAGAATAGAATTCACGCTGAGAATATCCACCACTCGCTCCGATTCTTGATGGCTCTCCGTATAGGTTCTGGCGTTAAAACCCAACAATCTTCTTAACGAATTACGTGATTCGAATTTGACCTGATAATTACTATTTTCGATAATCAGTATAGATTTCATTGTATTTGGATTTGCCAAAATCGACACGTAATACGCTTCGTTCTCTTCGTCCCAATGACCGTTTAATTTCATTTGTCTATGAATCACATCGTTAATATCTTTGATATCGTAGCTTCCCGTCGGTATGGTGATGACGTTCCAATTAGCTCCTTCGTCAGCCGAATAAGTAAACTCGTTATTTTTACTCGTGATATTTGGAATCGAGTAATAAGTCTCGAGATTCACTAAGGCTATTTCGTAGGATCTGTTCTTCTTCAGTTGTATGGGAGGATTAAACTTTTTGGTAAAACGCGTGGTCTTGTCGCTGACAATAATCTGGAAAGAATCTTTCTGCGATGTATTATCGGCAATTTCTCGTAACAATTCTTCTTTTTGCATGTTTGTTTATTTATTTATTATAAACTAATTATTATAAACCATTTATTATAAATCATTTAAATTTTTTCTAAAATGATATACCGGTAACATACTTGTAAAGAGTATTGTGTATTAAAAATAGCGAGGCAATAATAGACTCGATATTTTCGATCATTTCATCTTTGAGTCTATGATCTACAACTGGTATAATGGAAATCAAGAAATCATCTATGATACCGTTTAATTCTTCTTCGCTTTTCACACGTTTATTTTCGATCGTGTGAATAGTAAAAGCAATTAGAGTTTTCAATCTCCACTCGATTTTGGATTTGGAATGTTTTTCATCGTTATTTCCTAAACATGCTTTTCCTATAGATATCAAGTCATTTTCTGCGTGTCTCGCCATACTTTCTATGACATGGCCATAACGATCATTCACGCAGTTTACACCTTCGTGGTAATACATGCTCGTGTGAGAACACAAGTCATGGCAATCTTTAACAAATTCGGTGTATTTTTCATTCGTCTGGATGAGACAATACAATATTATTTTTCTACACTCTTTCAGGGTTAATTGAATTACATATTGCAAGCAATACGATTTTGTGTGACTTATCACTTTTTCCGAGAGTTTCTCCATTTTATTTATGTTCAGTAGTTTATTATATATACATTATTTTTTCAAAACGAGGAAGATAAAATTCATCCAGACATTTTCTATATTTCCCCATGCCTTTCTCTCTCGTTAAATCGATGACCACGAAATGATACGGCTTTTCCCAAACCTTTCTACACATTTGTCGAAACTCTTCCAAGCTCATGTCCGAACTCGCGTGATCGCTGTAGATGTGGTTTGTGTTCTTAAGATCTTGACGAAAGAAACAAATGAAATTTGCATTTTCCCTGATGGTCTGCCTCGGAAGTTTGAAATAATTTTGCGATAGATAGAAACAGTCTACGTTGCTGTGCCGTCCTCTGGCGTAGTACTTTTCACAAGCGTTTTGTTTTTCCAAGAGTAAATCGTCAAACACCATCAAATTCTTGTCTTCGGGGTTCAGTTCCTTCGGATCTGGAACGTCATCCGAATTTTCAAAAAAATAGCAATCGACGTTCGACGTATTTTGCGGCTGGTCGAACTTACAATCGATAAACTCGGCTACGGACAATCCCGAATCTTGAATCTTGCTTTGATTGTCAAACAGCCAGAGAATCGATTTTTTGGAGAGTTTACGTTCCATGGCCTCTCTCAAAACCTGATATTCGGGTTGAAACAAACTTTTGCTGAAAACAAACAATTTGTTATAATCCAACCAGTGAGGATTCAACAGCAGGTTCAACAAGAGGGTCGTCTTTCCACAACCCGATTTTCCTACTATCAATCCTCTCGCGTTCTGGGGTAGTAATGCGTGGTTCGACCTGGCGGCCGTAGAATCCCAAGAAAGGTTCTTTACTTCCATTCTTTTATATTTTAAATTATATTTTTTTATATTTAAAAATTATTTTTGCATACATATAAAAAGAAAGACATGTATTGTTTAAAGTGTAAACGTGTCACGGGAACTTCCGACATGAAAAGAGAGGTGACCAAGAACAACCGAAATATGCTTCGAGGGAAGTGTAAGACATGCGGAAAGACAAAAACACAATTTATCAAGGCAGGATTCGGATCCCCTGGATCCTCGGGTCAAGGTTTGGTCAACAAGCTCATCAATAATTTACCTTTTGAAGCACATCTTCCGGGTCATAACTTTACGGGTCCTGGTACGAAATTAAACCGAAGACTGAATGAGGATTGGTCTTACAAGGATTGGAGCAAACCGATCAATCGCGTGGACGATGCTGCCTACCGTCACGATGTCTGCTACGCGCAAAACAGAGATACCAAAACGAGAAACGAAGTTTGCGACAAAAATATGCTGGCGGAACTGAAAGAGATTCGTGATCCGACCTCCAGAGAAAAAGTCGATAAGGCCATCGTTGGAAAAATTATCGGAACGAAAGCCAGATTTGGATGGGGATTAAAAAAAACCTCCGGTGGACAGATACATTAGCCGAAGAACTTCACAAACCGGTGACTCGAAAATTCACCAAGAGAAGAGTTTACGTGAACGGAATCGATAAGATATGGGCGGCTGATCTCGTGGACATGAAATCGCTCGAAAAATTCAACGAGGGAGTGAAATATCTGTTAACCGTGATAGACACGTTTTCTAAATACGGATGGATAAAACCTCTGAAGAATAAAACCGGAGTCGAGGTAGCCAACGCTTTGAGACAAATATTCAAAGAACGCAAACCCGAAAAACTCTGGGTGGACAAGGGAAAAGAGTTTTATAATTCGGAAGTGAAGGCTCTGATAGATTTGTACTCTACCGAAAATGAAGAAAAATCGAGCATCGCGGAAAGGTGGAATCGCACGATGAAAGAGAAGATGTTCAGATACTTTTCTGCGAATAATACAAGAAAATACGTGGACGTGTTGGACGACATGGTGAGAAATTATAACGAGACGGTTCATTCTTCGATCAAGATGACTCCTATCGAAGCGAGTAAGAAAAAGAACGAAAATCGAGTGTGGCTTCATCTTTACTCCTTTCCAACTTCGGGTCGAAAACCAAAATTTTCTGCCGGGGATAAAGTGAGAATCACGAAGAAAAAGGAGACCTTTGAGAAGGGGTACACGCCTCGATGGACGGAAGAAATCTTTATCATCGACAAAGTTCAACACACGAACCCACCCACCTACAAAATCGAAGATTTGAACGGTGAAAAAATAAGCGGATCCTTTTATGAACCCGAGTTACAAAAGACGAGTCAAGACACATTTAGAATCGAAAAGGTGCTGAGAAAACGAGACGGTAAAATACTCGTCAAGTGGTTGGGATATCCGGATTCTTTCAACTCGTGGATCGATGCAAAAGGCACCATCAATCTTTAGTTTTACGTTTTTACGTTTTACGTTTTGCGTTTTTACGTTTTTACGTTTTTTACGTTTTTACGTTTTTTGTGTTTTTACGTTTTTACGTTTTTTATATTTGTTTTGCGTTTCGGGTTTTGCGTTTTGCGTTTTTTTTATATTTGTTTTGCGTTTCGGGTTTTGCGTTTTGCGTTCTTTTATATTTGTTTTGCGTTTTCACGTTTTTGCGTTTTCACGTTTTTGCGTTTTCACGTTTAAAAATATTACCCTTAAGATAATAAATAATGTCATTCTACAAGATAACCGACCCTATAGAAAGACGTCGCATGTTCGAGAAACTCTCGGAGACGAGAAAAAATGTACGTGAACGATTCTTGCAGGATAAAATCGGTAAAATAGAATCGAGCGAAAGCTTGAAAGAAATGTTTGAACCCATCACCGAATCCCAAAGAGAAATGACGAAGGATATCAAAGAGCAACTCGCTCCGATCAAAGACAAGGTCCTGACATTTCCTTCACAAACTCTAACGATACAATCTCCCTCAGAAACGGAAGAAATGATGAGCATAGGACCTCTTGCTGCGAAATACCTCGAAAAATATTTGAATAAAGACGATGGTGATAAAACGTTCGGTCTGTACGAAGATGGAGGCACCTGGAAGATTGGAAATAAAAAAGTAAATGTTGTTGGTAATGATTTCGTCATAGAAGGGAAAACCTACCGGGGAACTCGGGGTCTTTGGGAACTGATCGTTATAAATGAGCCGGACGAGTCAAATTACGATGAAAATGATCTGGAAGTCTACTCCGAAATTCTGAACCAAACTGACGCGATGAGAAGGAACAACGACCCAAATGAGAATCATCCCAAGAGCAGCCGGAGTTACAAATGGACGAATATAGTCAAAGACATTTGGAATAATAGAAGCGGTTACGAGGTGCAGGGAAGCGGAACAGCCACCGTCGTCATTCCCAGCGATCCCAACGCCCTCATCGAAAGATTAGACCTTCTGATGAGCAGCAGAAAAGCCGGTCACACCGGAACTAGAAACGAACTCGTGAGCATCTGCGACGAACTCTTGAGGCAAAAAGTAATCGGTAAAAATCAATATAAAAATATTATGTCAAGATTATAATAAAAGGATGTTACGCGTAAACAATAAAGGATTCAAAAAAATCTACGTGTACGGAGGCTCGGGTATATTCGACTCCGTTGCAAAAGCCTTCTCTGGTCTTTTTGGAAAAGCGGGAACAACGGCTTTAGAAGTTGGGAAAAAAGCTGCTGCAGAAGCCGGTAAAAAGTTGGGACAAAAAGCAGGAGCCAAAGCTTTAGAAATTGGGAAAAAAGCTGTTGCAAAAGCAGGTAAAAAGTTAGGACAAAAGACCTCTGCTCTCACCTCAAAATCTCGAGATATCTTAAATAAACACCTCGAGGGTCAAAGACCCGAGGTTCAAAGACCCGAGGTTCGGACCCAAGCAGTCCTCACTTCAAAATCTCGAGATATCTTAAATAAACATCTTGGGCCTCAAGCCGAAGAAGCGTTCAACCTCAATGCTTTGATCGACGGAGGTGCAGTCCGAATTGAAGATTATGTAAAATGGAGAAATAAAATTTAAGAAATAATTTTCAGTATAAATAAAAGATGGATATTTTGAAAATAAACGAATCCGTCGTGACCGACGAGAGCATCGAAGAATACGAATATCACGAATACGAACCTATCACCGGGACCAATCTCAACAACCCCGGAGAAATCAGGATTACCATAGAGACTCAAGACATCTTCTACCATCCCGGCGAAAGTTATCTGATGATCGAAGGTCAGCTGACAAAAACAGACGGCTCGGCTTACGCGAATGCCGACGTTGCCACTATCACCAACAATGGCATGATGCATCTGTTCAGCAATATAAAGTATCAGCTTTCGGGGCAGGAGATAGAGTCGTTATTTTACCCTGGACAAGCAACCACCATGCTCGGTCTCTTGAAGTATCCGGATGATTTTCAAAAGTCGCAGGGACTCAATCAGCTGTGGTACAAAGACTCGGGCACCGCAGCCATCGTCACCCCCACCGCCACCAGCTCCAACCCCGGATTTGCCGTGAGACATGGTTATCTCATCAAGACTCCAGATCCAAAAGGAACCTTCAGTTTCAGGATTCCTCTAAAACATATTTTCGGTTTTGCGGAAGATTACGATAAAATCGTTTACGGTTTCAGACACGTGTTAACCTTGGTCCGAAAGTCCGACGACGATGCCATCTTCAGGTTGGCAGCGGCCGGTGCCGGAAAAATCACGCTAAGCAAAGTTTCGTGGTACATACCCCATGTTCGTCCGGCCGATGTGCCTAAACTCAAACTCTACGAAATGATCGAACAAAAAATCAAGATCCCCGTCGGTTTCAGAATGCGGCAGTGTGAAAACATCAGCGTGCCGCAAACCACAAATTTCACTTGGAGACTGACCGTCAAATCATCCTCCGAAAAACCGAGATACATCGTCGTGGCCTTCCAAACGGATAAAGATGGCGATCAACAGAAAAATCCGAGCATCTTCGATCACGTGAACGTCAAAAACATGTACGTCACCCTCAACTCCACCCGCTATCCGATGGTAGATTACGACCTCTCATTCGCAAAGCAGCAATTCAGCAGAGCTTACGGCGATGCGGCTTCCTTCAGAGCAAAATATTACAGAATGGACGAATTGGTAAGCAATCCGAACATCACTCCTAGCGATTACAAAGATCTCTTTCCTCTCTTTGTCTTCGATGTGAGTAAACAGAGTGAAAAGCTAAAAGATTCCATCATCGATATTCAAATCAAGGCACACTTTAACTCAAACGTAGAAGCAAATACGGAAGCCTACGCTCTCGTCATTTCGGATAGAATCGTATCTTTCGAATCGGACGGGAAGAAAATGACGGTATTATCTTGAACCCAATTATTTTTAAAAATGGTATTTAAAGATAAAGATCTAATATTTAAAGTAACAATGTATATCTCGAAAACAGAATTATTTCAACTAGCCAAAGATCATAAGATTCGTGGTCGCAGGGATCTTAACAGGGCAGAGCTCATCGCAGCGTTAAAATCGAAAGGACTTCTCTCCGACGAGTTAACCGTAGAAGACAAGGATACAGAAAGGTATAAATTCATTAAAGGGATTAGGAAAGGGGGCAAAAAGGTAGAAGTAAAAGATTTAGAAACTGGAGAAACTAAAACATATTCCTCTATTTACAAGTGTTCCAAAGCGTTAAAAGTGAATCCCGGCACGATCTCCTTTTACAACCAAAAGGTGTACGACGGTAAATACGAAATTAATATTTTAGAGAAATAGAATAAACGATTAAACATGATAAAGTCACTGTCGGTCGAAGGTTTAGTGTTACCCAATAAAGCACTCACGAATTTTGAATTGATGGATGCGGTAAAGAAATTACAGATACCTGGCTTTAGAGGGGTGTTCATGCGGGATGAGCTGCCCCGCAAACCCCTCAAACGAGAATGTGGAATATTGAATCTAGATGACGTTTCTGGCCGGGAACGCACTGGGTTTGTTGGTACAAAAAAGATCAAAGGAACTCTTACTTTGATAGCTTCGGGGTTCAACCTCCGAAAGAATTGATCGACTATTTAGTATCTCCCCTGTTTTACAACACAGAAAGAATACAACCGGACAATCTCGTCATTTGCGGGCATTTGTGTTTGTACGTGCTCTGCAGATTATCCCGAGGTGACGACCAGCAAGCGATCATGAACGACTTGCATTGAGCAATTTAAAAATGATAAATATTATATATAATACAATAAAGGAACAATGCCAGTCGATAAATTTGGAAGACACAGTTCGAGTCAGAGAGTCGTCGTAGAACCCGGAGTTTCCGTAAGGTACATCAACAATAATTTTTTAAAGAGAGACGGCTCTAACAACATTACCGGAGAGTTGAGTTTGAATAACAATAAAATAACGCATTTAGCAGACCCAGAAGACCTAGAAGATGCCTCCACCAAGGCCTACGCAGATACAAAAGTAGATAAATTTGGAGATACAATGTCTGGAAATCTGCATATGAATAACAATAAAATAACGAACCTGGCTAACCCAGAAGACCTAGAAGATGCCTCCAACAAGTTCTACACCGATACAAAAGTAACTAAATCTGGAGATACAATGTCTGGAAATCTGCATATGAATAACAATAAAATAACGAACCTGGCTAACCCAGAAGACCTAGAAGATGCCTCCACCAAGGCCTACGCAGATACAAAAGTAACTAAATCTGGAGATGCGATGTATGGAACCCTGGACATGAATAACAATAAGATAGCGCATTTGACAGACCCAGAAAATGATCAAGACGCGGCAAACAAACGGTATGTGGACTCTCGCAAACCCGTGATCGCCGTTTGGGCCCAAAACTTAGGCTATCGAAGCCAGTACAAATGGTCCTTCGGATCTGGAAAACAAACTCCTGCAGTGGCAGGGTACTGCATGCCCATTTCCGGCAGGATACTTCGAGGCAGCCTCTCCTTGTCCAGTGACTCATCCGACTCTTCGCTTCTTGCTATTGTAGGTATTTTAGTCAATGGTGAACGTATTGATCATTCCATCACCAAACTTCCTGGAGAATTTTCTCATACCCAGATATATGATCCTCCCTTAGAAGTCGCTCTGAATAGCAGAATTAATTTTGAAAACCAAGTCCAATCTCGTGTCTTGAACGACGCTATCGTTTCTCTCTTAATCGAGCTAGATATGTGATATAAATTTAAAAAATAATAGTATGCTTATAATAAATAAGCAATGGAAAATGAGACAATTGCGAAGCTTAGCAATAGCAGTACGAGTACCGAAGGTACGAGCCTACGCTATAAGACCGGTCACGATTACCGTCTTCAGAAAATCAATCAAATTCATCTCTCCTTGGAAGAAGAAAGGAATAAACGTCGTAAACTTTGTGAAAACTATCAACGAGCTGTAACATGGATCCGCAATACAGACATCGTTCTCATCGCTCTGAGCATGGGCATGGGAGCTGCCGGTATTGGCTTGTTGTCGACGATCGTGGCTGCTCCAGCGGTCGTGATCTTAGAAAGCGTGGCCTTAGGCACCGGTGTTTTAAGCTTTATAGGAAAATACGGGAGTAAAAAGATTTCGTTAAAAGCTCGGAAACATGAGAAAATTGCGATCCTCGCCGATGCAAAATTAAACTCGATAAGCGAACACGTCTCTAAAGCGTTGAACGATGGCGGAATATCGGAAAAAGAGTTTTCAGCCATCATGACAGAATTTAACAAGTTTCAAGAAATGAAAAATGATATTATCGTCGAAACCAGAAAACACGTCGAAGACACCGTAAGAGAAGCCCTGACGTTCTTTAGAAAACCAAATTTTGTTCCTGAAAAAGCAGGAACATCCAACGCTCCATAAGTGTTTTGGCACGGAGCCAAGAATGTTTTAAAGCCATTGGGGAATCCCCGGATCTTCCCGAAGATCCTGGTTGCTGTTTAATTTCTCATTAAAATTTCACACTATTGACACTATTCTCTGTTTAAATTGCTGTGGGCCAGAAACTGACCCTCCTCGGGAAATCCCCCAATTTCCACGAATGAGGTCAAAGGTCAAGAGCCCCGAAGGCTCGTTGGCATCGTGCCAAATTTTTTAAAAAAGGTTTTAAAAATAGTGACTTAAGTCACTATTTTTCTGTTTAAATTGCTGTGTTCCAGAACCCGTACTTTCCTACTACTATTATTTTCTTTCAGGATTTGTAATTTCGCCCCCCCCGAGTATAGTTCTTAAATAGCTTAAAGGGTTCACAATTTGAAAAAATAGAGGTGTAATTGCTTTGCTCGCTACATCATATAAGTTTCATATGACTCTTGCTAAATATCGCTCCCCCAATATAGGATAAAGTGTATAAAACAGCATTTGCAAAGGTTCAACGTTTGAAAGAAATCTCAACTTCAGGTTGTCTTGCCGAATTTCTCGACTCTTTCTCAAGCCTATAGGGTTTTCGTTAGTTTTGTTCCCGATTGTAGAAGTGAGTAAATAGAAAACCGTTTATCAATGTAGAAAATTCGAGCTTCTCTACCGCTCAGTTGCGGCGGTCAAATGCAAAATTTCCTGGGTAAAATGCACAAGAAATTGTGTTTTTTAGGGTTAAAAAATTGAAAAATTTGCCGCTCGGTCGCTTTGCTGCCTCCCTTGTACAATAACGTAGATAACTTTGGGCACTCTGCGGGGGGGGGGGGGGGGGGGGGGTTAACTTCATTGTTGTTTGCCCAGGGCGCTATAATCCCTAGATACGCCACTGGCTTCGCTCCCTCGCCGGTTATTCCCCCCCCCCCCCCAATCATGAACACGAGTCGACACCCCTGCTTCTCTCCCACCATCATGACTATGTATCTTTGTTCAGTACCATTTTTACCGAATGTAAAAGCAACCTCCCCCCCCCCCAGCTTACCTTTCTTGCTCATACACATACACACTCCCACGTTTTCTCCAGCCATCATCGTTCATTAACTTTCAGACTCTACCACTTTTTTTTCTGTCTCTCATATTCTCTCTCTCTCTCTTTCATACTTTCTCTTTTTTTTTTTGTTGGTTCTTTTTTTTTAATAAGTTGTGCTTTACATATCTCTGTGTTTTGATAAAATCAGTAGCGAGTTCAACAAACTAAACCTAAAATAATAGTGATTATTAACACCGTTGCTTGTTAGCTTTAACAAGCTAACTGAAAAAAACAAAAACAAAAACAAAAACAAAAACAAAAAACAACAAAAACAACAAAAAGGACTACATGTATTTCATTTATTGTATTCCACAGCTCTGAACGTTCGATATTTGATTTGGCACTTCTGTTAATTCGAGGCACCAACATACCATTGCTGTCAAACGATTTAAAACACAACATGATACTTTCGATCACTTTCTGACGTGGCAATGACGGAGCTGATTACATAACAGGAATGCAAAAACACAATCAGTGGCGGATTTAGGGGGGGCACATCCGGCCCGTGCCCCCCCCCCCCCCCTTTGAAAGAAAAGTATGCATTTGCGCCTCCCCCCCCCCCATTTTTCGATTGTGGCCCCCTTTTAGAACGAAAACTTTTTTTTTTTTTTGCTTGTCAGAGAATTATGGAGGGGAACTGGACCCCCATACCCCCCCCCCCCCCCCCCCCCCCCCGAGCGAATTTTGGATGTCTGGCGAAAAAAAAAATGTCGACACCCCCTCCAAAAGTGGACAAACCTGCATTTGTGTGCCCCATCTTATACAAAATTCTGGATCCGCCCCTGCTTACAATAATCGTCATGATCGTGGGGAGCGCTTTCAACGCTTTGTGCTGCTTCTGTATTTGTAACATAAAATACATGTACGTCTGCAAATTAGACATAGAAAGGTTATGACCTGATATCTGTTAGCTTATCTTTATTTGGATTATAATAGTATATTTTCAAATGCATATGGCTTACCATAATATTATGTTCCTTTACCCTGTTTGGTGTCAATTTGTTTTCATCTTAGTCCCAAACCACTTCCCGCATATAAGAATACATTAACGGTAGAACACAAATGATGTGATTAATACTTACGCATAGAATAACAACAAATTTTAAATACACGATATTACTTTTCTTCATTTTGCTGTAATTAAAGGTTAGCCTAATTTTTTTTCTCTCTCAATCAAAACAATGGGGTCATTCTCATTTGCCTACATGCCTATATAAGTACAAACACGCTAAATAAACAATCATAATTCGTTCACTCGACCTTTAGTCGAGTCTTATGGGCAGTTCATTTACTCTTGCCGTGACTGAGTACTCAAGGGGGTAATTTTGCGTTTACGAATGCCTTTCGCACGTACACGCAATACAAAGAAAATAAAATGTACATAAGAACATGTTCCATGTACCCGACACGAGTTTGATAAAATAAATTTAGTAAAAACAAGTTATTGATAAAGCATAAGAACAAATCGGTAAAGAGAGAATGTATGCCCTTTAGGCTTATTACATTCTTGTTTACATATGGCACTTTCAGTGTATCAAAAAGAATTCTAAGAAAATGATCTATATAGGCCTATATGTGGTATGGTATCTTGTGTCAGTGGCTCTTCTTTTATAAATTTAGAATATAAAATTGATCATTTACTTCATACTTCATAATTAAGAGATAATTGTTGAGGTGCATATATTGTAAAAATTGTACAATGTCAGTTTCGTGTCAATGATAAACATATACCCGTGAATACGTCAATAATATGGAATCGCTTGATTTTGGTGATATTCAGTTTATTTTATACTTGCAAAAGGCAGACATAACATTGTTTATAATCACCCAAAATGAAAGATAGATCAGAATGTGTAAATACGATAACCTCCCAATAAACAAACAAGCTAACTAATCAACTATTCAAATACCTTTAGTATTATCTGTAATTACAATTTTTACAGTATATGAATTTCTATTAGTTATGAAAATACGGAAAATCTACTGTTTATTGCTATATACATGTATTACGTTTTCTCCTCATCTATATCATGTGTAAAAAATAACATATTCTTCTACCTTGTGTGTTTAGCTTCGAACACGAACACGTCAAAAGAGATCGTGTCACATAACAAAATAATAATAAGAATAATAATCATCCACTGCGTTTAGAACATGTAGGTTCATGGTACTGACAAGTGACATACAATCATTGTGGACATGATACCGAGTGTGCTTTAATGCCCGATGCACCCGATACGTCATGTCGAGTGCGTATTACAGTGGAAACTCACTATAGCGAGGATCTTGGGACCATGAATATTACCTTTTTATATCAGGAATCTCCTTATAGTGTATCAGGGTAAAAAAAAAAAAAAAAAAAAAAAACAAAACAAAAACAAAAACAAAAACAAAAAACAAAAACAACAAAACAAAACAACACAAAACAACAACAACAACAACAACAACAACAACAACAACAACAAAAGAACATAAAGACCTGGGACCAGCAAAAATTACTTGAATCTCGTATTGGAGCTCTTTATAGCAAGTTTCCACTGTACCTGCGCTAACCAAGCCTGGGCCCTGTTTCACAAAAACGTATTATCAATAACAAGTTACGGTAATTGTTACAAGCTACTTAAATCTTTGAATTTGATTGGCTTAGAGCAAATTCGTCATAGATCTGTAGCAGTTGTTACTGATAACAACAAGTTCTATAAAACAGGGCCCTGTTGAGAAAATAATTGCATACGCCAGTACAACGAAGCAATGCGTTGCACTTTTCGCTTTACATTAACTATGTTTACCATATCATTCTCATAATCACTTCGGGTCAGGAGCCGCGCCAATCACTGACGCGGTCTTATATACGTCAGCAAATGACGCCTCGCGTGTAACGGGCATTAGCGTGAGGTGAAGGGAGGACGATCTGTAGCACTCATAATGCTACGTTGCCTGGAGACAGGAGCGGTGTGTTCTCTGAATTGAACGGCTGAGGCTGCAGAGAAAGATAAAAATGATAGAGAAGATGAGTGAGAGAATAGGAGAAAAGAAAGAGAGTGAGACAGAGAGCGGAAGGGAGAAGGAGTGAGAGACCGAGACAGAGAAAAGAAAAACAAAGTAAGAGGGGAGGAGAGGAGAGAGAGAGAGTCACGCAGACAGGAAGATATATATATATATATATATATATATATATATATATATATGAAGAAAGGAGGGGGGGGGGGAGGGAGAGAGATAAATACACAGACAGAACCAAGCGAGTGGACAGGAGCGATGTATAGAAGAGGTGGAAAGAGAGAAGAAGTGAGAGACAGCAGACGATATGAAATCGTCATAATAATTATGTCGCTGTAGCCACTAGTTTTTAATATCCCAAATCAGCATTCAGGTTACCAGTTTATTCAGGTTATTCGAAAGTGGGTTTCGTTTAGAACGGTCAGTTTATCAACTGGCAGTTAAAAGTCAATAATCGTACAGTCGTAAAGAACGTTCATTATAAAAGCGTTGTTGGTAGAATAATTATGCATTAGCAGATGCATGAACAATGGGGATTCGAAGTCAAATCAACTCTTACTTAATAATTAATCCCCAAATTATCTCTGCTATTCTCCATCTTCATCGCTATCATCTCCGAATAATATAATCGACATCAACATCATCAAATGCAATACCATCATCATATTACCACCATGACCAACGGATCCATCATCAACGTCTACCTCCTGCGACACCAATTTAAAGTGAGAAGAGCTGGTGGCCAGTTAATGGACCCGACATTGCAACAGCGACATCAATATGTTAAAATGCAACACCACCACCACCACCACCATCATCATCATCATCATCATCATCATCATCATCGACAACAACACAATCGTGATCATCGGATCCGTCATTAACGACCTCCTCCTAGCACCAACTTACCGAGAGAGGAGACGATGGTGAGTTGATGGACCCGAGGTTGCTGGCCGTGGTGCCCGGATTGGCGCTTAGCGACCGGACCAGTTTTACCTTCCCCATCTGGACTTTCTGACGCACGCTGGCGTATACGTCATCAGATGAAATGATTGGTTCTCCAAGTACAACCTCTAGAACATTCCATAACGTGATTACGCCAATAATGTTCTGTCAAATAAAACAGGAGAGAAGGGCAATTATTACGGATGAACTGATGATTGCATCTGTAACTGCCGTTTTGCAACGGCCTACAGATTGAATTTTAAAGTACGTAATTGCAATGTTGGAGCGAACATTCATGTTTTTTTAATTACCAAGGCAAAATATAAATATACCATCCACAATATTTTTAGGCGTCAGTACACTTGCCTTTCCGTTTTTCTGAGGTTGTTTTATGATTGAGTTTTTTAACTGCGTTACGCATTCTGTAATTTTTCAATCTGTTGGTGCAATTTAATACAAGCGCAATCTTTTAACATTCAAATGCATTTTCATACAACTCCTGTTCCAAGATTTGAGTGCATTTTTTCGAACACTCCTCCTTTTCTCTAGTTTATTGTTTTTCTCACTTTTTATGAACTTGCCAAAATCATCATCACCATCACAATCATCAATATCATCATCGATCACCGTTACATTTATTAGCATCGTCATAATCGTCGTCATCATCATCACCACCACAACGATCTTCATCATCACCGATCACCGTTATCATCGCTACCATTGTTAACATCGTCATTATCGCCAACACACTCTAAAAACTAAAGTGTTAAATCACCATTTAAAATGGCCGGGGAGTGACAACTTTTTCAAAATTGTAGATTAACACTTTCAACATGTTGGATACACCACTATGAAGGCTGAATCCAGCAGTTTAAAAGAGTTGATCTACCATTTTGAAAAAGTTGTCACTCCTCGGCCCTTTTAAATGGTGATTTAAAGCTCATTTACAGTATTGCTAGCAAAAAGGAAATTGGAGAGAAATTTGTTGAATATAGTCTCATGTTGTTCTCCTTGTATAAAAAGATGTCCGTAAGAGATCATTTGGTATTCCATATGATTTCTGTTGAATTTCAGAGTTAATATCTGCAAGGGATGTTCGATCACTGCCATTATGCTAGGACCCTTCCACCCCGACGGCTCCCCGCACAGCAATCATGGGGCACTGCATAGAGACAGCATGTGTATCGCTTGTGTGTAACTACTCATTGGTTTTACACGTGGGTGTACAGTGTATAGCACATGCTGCCTTTTGGGGGATTTTACGTGCCTGTCCCGGCACATAAATTAGTTTTTGCCTCTTATTTGTTTAATATTAAACTTTAGGAGGCGAAATCTTCACAGTGTCTTAGTATTGCTAGTATCTTGCAATTAATCAACAAAAATTGAAGAAATCTGACGAACAATTTTTGAGGGCTTACCAAAACTCTATATGACCTTTAACACTTGAGTTTTTAGAGTGCAGTTATCATTCTCATCATCACCACCATCACCATCAGTATCATCATCATCATCATCATCATCTTTACTACCTCTATCTTTTACATATTCCCCTTCTATTTCTTCTTCAATACCGACGCCAGCACTTACAGGCGTAACCTCTTAAACCGAACATCACTTACCAATCCGGTTTGCGAAGTTGTAGTTGGCAGTGTTGGCGTACTGGGAACGTTACCGTCAGCTTCGTCTACTTCCTCTATAGTCGGCAAGATCGCCGGGTTGTCATAAATCGCAGCCATCCTGTACTTCCCATCCATCATCTCGTCCAGGATGTTATAGAGGGGCTTGGTGGCGGCGATGGAATGGAGGGGGCGCCCGTACTTCTCGAGGGATCCCGAGATGGGTTCGTTGTCGTCGGGATCGAGGATGATGAGGTTCTTGACTACAAACTCACCTTGGATGTTCTTACGGTCGTCTTTGTAGACGGGTACGTGCGAGTACCCATTATCTATAAGCTGCAATGGACATTGAAAATAATTTCAGTTGCTTTTGTTTTACATACCATAACGTGACTCAATTAGAATCGTAAGAAGACTTCCGGGTACACAGATTTAAGTACAAGTGCATTGAATTTATGAAAATGCCTGAAATTTGACAATTAAAAATGGTCGACAATAATTTTTAAAACAATGACTGTGAAATAATATAAATGAGTTATGCCATGGCAAATGGAAGATAAAATGCAATGATCACGGCCATTAGTGTCGTCAACGCTGTGAACATTTTTGTCATGGACCATTGTTCTGACCTTTACATGCCTTCCATATCCGTGCCATTCGGTGAAAAATAGAGAGAAGACAAGACATCGTTCCCCAGTTCTCGATTTCATGTCAACCCCCCCCCCCCCCAATTCATATCCATTGCATTATGATTCGTCCGTGTAATATTTACGTTTTCTATTTTTTTTGGTGGCAGTTTCCTCCTAAAATGCTTTCCAAAACCACTTATGAAATGCAAATCCCTTATTCATTCCTTGGCTAGTTACATCAATGGAAACAAACCCAACAACAACAACAATAACTACCAACATCAAACACGTAAATATGCTTTATTATCATTATTCCCAACCTGCTGCATGACGTTTCTGTCTAGAACGCCGTAGTAGTCCAACATGAAGGTCTTATCCAGTGGTATCATAGCGTCTTTGGCAACCTTGCTCTCGGCATCTAGAGCACCCTTGATGATCAGTACTTCGTCCTGCGAGAGGGCGCTGTCTTCTGCAGCTGCTTCGGGTGAGGTCGCCTGGATGTCAACCAGTGCTTTCAGTTCTTTGAGGTGTTAACAAGTTAGGGATGTAAAAGAATGAGCAGTTTTATAGGACGAAGGAATATATAAGCGACATTGATAAAAAGATTTTTAGTAGTCGACAAAGTGAAAGTCCTTTCAAAATCATAATTCCCCAGTGACACAGACAAGACGGACACCACACCGACAACAAACCGAGCAAGACCGAACTACTTAGAATCGGTCGGTTTAGCGATGTGACTGAGGTATGAACTCTCCATTGTATTTACCATCCCCTCACACATTCATTTGTGTATTTGGTGCTTTCATGAATTAATTGTTTGACTGATTAATTGAATGAGTGATTGATTGAATGATTGATTGATTGATTGATTGATTGATTGACTGATTGAATGATAAATTAATTTGTTGATTTGTTGTTTATTCATTTTTTAAATTTAAAGTTTAAAATTGAACGACTGACTTCAAAACTCTGATAGAATGGCAAAAATATTTCAATCATTGCATTTTCATAAAGTTTTCCGTAAGAAAATGAGATCAGTGTACATGGGTGCCGGGGCGCCGCTGCCCCATCATCATCATCATCATCTTCACGTACCTGATCTGCGGTAGAACGTCCCCGTTCCTTCTCCTAGCAGTAACGTCAGAAGCTTAGCTATCGGCCATGAAATGATGAACGTGAGAGCAATGAGGATATAGACGAACCTACACACAAAAAGCATAAAAATGTCATCTTCTCATGCAGCTAATTTGTAAGTGCAATACCCGCAATCACAACATTCATAGGCGTAAACGAGATGGCGGGATGGAGGGGGTGGAGGTGTAAATAACAATATTTGGGCAAACGTTACCTCATATCGGGAGGTGAGGTGATATCTTTTTCTAGTGTATTTAGACACGGAAATGTTTGGGCAAGAGGAAGCATGCCTTTGGGAAAAATGTGACCGTTTACCCATATGACATAAGACTTCTATACCCTAATCTACTCTCTAAAAGAAAAGAGGGAATTTATCTATTTTCACTCACCCGGGAGTCACTAATCACTTGGTATTTAGAGAGTATGGATTGAAACATGTTCAAACATTTCCTCATATTGGGTAACCTCATTTGCATCGCTGATAATAACCACCCCTACGTCTTGTGCACTATTGGGAGGGACAGGTCCCGCGAAGGAGAGAGAAAGATTGCGAGTCAAACTGCAGGTTCAGGAGGGTAAAGCCGTTGGGCGCTTCGCTCACTGTATACACCCCACTTTCAATGTTACCGATCATATTTTTGAATGAGGAAAAACAGAGCTATGAAGAAGTTTTAGAGTTTTAGTATCTCCAGGATGGTGGGGGAGCCCCTTATGTTTTTTTTTTCTTTTTTAATATATATATCTTTATTTATATATATTTATATATATATATCGTGTATTACATACCATGCCATATTCGCTCCAATAGCCAGCCCATATTTCGAGCAGATCGACTGCGGTAATACCCTGTGAGGTGGAAAAGTTTAAAGCAATAAAGTAATAAATGCAGGTAAATAATTTATGATTGAATTGGAACACCACAGCTTATCTTATAGGCCTACTACTGCCAAACTTCAAATAATGGTCTCGTGAAATTAAATGATACTATTTCTAAGGTCTGAGAAAGAGTGATAAAGAGAGAGGGGAGAGAGAGAGAGAGAGAGAGAGAGAGCGAAGGGGAGAAAGAGAGAGAGAGAGAAAGAGAGAGTGATATAAAGACAGAGAGACGGGGACAGACAGAGACAGAATGAGAAAGAAAGAGAAATGACGAGAGTGAAAGCGGAAGCAAACAAATATAGACAACAAACAATTTAGACGGTTGAACAGAAATAAGGGTGTGTAAAAGAGGGCAAACACAATTTAGAAGATCTTTTAATAGGGAAAATAGAGCAAGTGTGTCTCAGACGTTTAGGGGGGAAATTAGATCATGAAAGTGAAGGAAATGATCAAATATGAATATATTTCATTTTTTAGGCTGTCAAATCCATGACGCATGGTGCCTTAAAAGCTGTCCGGATGTACCCCAGATTCATAAGGCTAATTGAAAGGGTCACTTCTAAAGACAGTGAAAGATGTTTTTTTTTTTCAATGGTAGGCCTATCCATAATAATAGGGCGTTAACCTCTTTGGTAACTTGGGGCCGAAATTAAACCCTACTTACTCTCCAAAGATGAGGACTGCCGTTACGGACACGGCCACTGCAATGACAGGGCTTGTGACGTGATCGAGAAAGATTGGCATGGACTCGACGGCCGCAGCATTGGCCAGAATAAGAGTGACCAGAAGCAGATGTGAGTTCTTGACCAGTGGAAGTATACGGGTCGCGTAGACCTGCTCGCTCGGGGTACCGGCCGTAGAGAGAACTTGTAAGGTGGTGATGTCCAGAGACAAGAGGCCGAGGGTCAAGCCGGCCATCAGCCCTGAAAACAATTTGGGACGATGAATGGTTAGTAGGGTGATACATTACTACTGCGGACTTCAATTTCGTCTCTGACCCGTCCATTGTACAGGTTTGTGGATAAGTTACGATTAGATTTTCGGCTTGGTTTAGGGGTAGGGTGATTATTTTCCAATTTCACAATTTAATGCAGTCCCTACGCACTTCACATCCCCCCCCCCCTCGCCTTGCTTCATTACCCCAGATGTATTACAGTATAACGTTATATGAGATGACTATAGGTGTCGTCTAGGTGGCTTTAAAAATGGTTTTAAAAACATGTGGGGAAAAATTATCGAGAAAACAAAAGTTAAACCCTTTTCTCTCCATTATAGCTATCAATTATTATCATTGTTATCATTATAACAATTATTAGTATACTCATTATAATTATTATCATTACTATTACTATCATTATCATTATTATTGTTGTTGTTGCTTTTGCTATTGTTTGTTTCTCTGTTTGTTTGTTTCTCACCAGCAAAAAGCATCAAAGCGACATAGATCCCAATGTAGATCCAGAACTCAGGTTCGTCCGGTCCAAGAGGTGGCTCCTCGATCAGATAATTAGTTCCATTACAGCTGACGGTGGTGGCGTCGATGATGGTGCAGTTCCAATACATCTTCTCCTTCATGATAAAGAGAAACAACATCAATATGATTCAAGATTATCAAGGAAAACAAGGCAGTTTATAGTTTTAGTTTGTTTTATTTTGTTGCCCTTGATTTGTTTTGTTTTTATTTAATTGGCAACGGCGTGGCAGTTAAAGCCCATGGACAGTTTTGGTAGCAAAAAGGATATTGGAAAGAGACATGTTCAGTAGTCTCATGTTGTTCTCCTTCAGTATCAAAAAAAGATTGTTCGTGATCATGTGGTATTCCGTCAATGATTTCCCGTAAATTTTAGTGTAAATAATCTGTAAGGAACGCTAGATCACATTATGGTTCCCCACGCAACAGTCTCGGGGCTTCGCGTGGAGATAGCATGTCACTGTGTGTGGAATGCACATGATCCTCATAGGTTTTTGTACTTGTTATTGTGTCCAGTGCACGCTGCCATTGTTGGGAGTTTATATCCCTGGCCCGGTATATAAATTTATTATTACCTGTCCTTTGTAAAATATTTCACTTCAGGAGATGAAACCTTCACAGCACCTTACACTCTTAAAATGTTGGGTAAATTTAGTTGGGTAACTGCTGGTTGGTTAAAAATATTCCCAATTCTGGGCTATTATTAACCAACTGGACACTCGAGTGGTGTAACCAATATTGGTCAATACTTTTTACCTAAATATTGGGCATATATTTACCAACAGTATTTGGTAATTATGGGTTGGGTACTTGTTGCCCTGTAGTTGTGTAATTTTGTCACATTTCCTTTGCCAGTTGGGTAAATTTTGTTGGGTAACTGATGGTTGGTTAGAAATTCGCTTTTGCCCAACTTGTGGTAAATATTTTTACCCAATATTGGGGAAAACACTTATATGAATATTCATGAATTTTTAGTATAGCGTATGGTTTGGGGTGGCCCGATTTACTAACTGTCACCGAATGCATAAAAAAAATATAAGGGGTATATAAGAGCTTGCACTAGTTTGCATTAACTGGATAGGATAGGACTAGGATAGAATAGGTTAAGATATAGGATAGGATAGCTTAAAATAGGATAGGTTAGGATTGATTAGGTTAAGACCCAGAAGGACGTAACAAGCAGATTTCATTTTTTTAAAACCTAGGTTGGAGGAAAAAGGAAACAATAAATTGGGCAGCTGAATTTGCCCAACCACATGATATTTGTTACCAAACAGCTGAACAAATAGAGGGTTGGGCAATCCTATTGGGTAAGATTGGTTGGGCAATAATTACCCAACTGAGAATATAACCAACAGTTGGGCAATTGTAGAGTTGGGTAAAATCTAATGGGTCACCAACTGATGGGCAATTTAATTTGCCCAACAACATAGTAAATGGATTGCCCAACATCAGTTGGGCAAATTTTAACCAAAAGTTGTGTGGACAGTATGTTGCCCAGTGTTGGTTAAAAATTGGGCATTTTTTTGCCCAACTTTTTAAAGAGTGTAGTACTGCTATAGTATCTTGCTATTTATCAAAAATACAAGAAATGTGATAAAAAGTTTTAGAGGGAGTACCAAAACTTAACATTACCTTTAAATCATGCCGATTGCGATTCCCGGAATCATTCACTCTCAGTGGCATGGCTACAGGGGAACACGACCCCCCGTACCCCCCCCCCCCCCCCCCGTCGAATGGCGCAAAAAAAAAAAAGAGAGAGAGAGAGAAAAAAAAAGGGGGGGGGGGAGAGGAAAAGGAGAAGGGGAAAATGACGAGAGAGAGAGAGAAAAAGATGATATGAGTTAAGACCCCTTCCCGCATCCTCCCCCTAATCAGTGGCTTGTAAATTCGCAGTGAATTTTCAAGTATAAGACCGGTGCCCATCCCCATTGGTGCCAATGCCCAATGGCTTGACTCACGCTACGCCACTGTTCACTCTGATTTGATAAGATATAGACCTCAATTACATCTGACAGTGGTGGCATCGGTGACGGTGCAGTGACAGTACCCATGCATCTTCTTCTTCTTGAGAAAAAGATGTAAACTCGACTTTACAAATTAGATTACAAACAAGCACTTATATATATATATATATATATATATATAAATATATATTTATATATATATATATGTATATATAAACAATTGTAAGGAAATAACATATGATATGATATGATATGATATGATTGTATTTATTTAACAATAACAAGATACATACATTATAATATTTACAATATTTACAGGAAAACATTATATAATTAGATCATGGCAAAACAAGCAAGCAAGCAAGCAAAAAAAAAAATTTTTAATGGTAAAATGGAACCAGAAAATAGCACAAGTGCTAGTCAGGTCCGGCCCCAGGTTTAAGATTTGCTTATGAAAATGCAAGTTATCATTCGACATATATAAGCATGTGATTTAAACTAATATGAACGATAGTTATTACACTATGCAATGTATAAATACAAAAACACTGATTTACGAAGCTAACTAAAATTCCATCAATCTAATAAATAAGTGCTAACTAAAGGTTGGTTGTAAAATTTAATCTATGATTAAATTATCTTTTAACAATTAATGATTATGTATCATTTAACAACAACTGTATTACAGCATTGCGAAAACCTGTTCTTGTATTTTCTAGTCTTATACCACAAGGGAGTTTATTCCAACAATTGCTACCTACAAATGACATTGAAAATTTACCCTGAGTTGTTTTAAAATGTGGAAGGTGGAACTGTCCTCCTACCCTTTGTCTCGTTGAATAACTGTGTTGTATGATGTCGCAATAATCGATAAGGGAGTGAGGTAAGTTTCTATGCACCAAATCAAACATGAAAGTTGCTACTGATAGATGATGTAACTCAAACACATTCAAGATTCTCATAGATTGGAATAATGGTTTCGAGTGGGATCTGAAAAAACTGAAGTTTATAGCACGCATTGCCATCTTTTGTGTATAGAGTATACATTGAAGGTTTGTTTTGTAAGTGCTCCCCCATACTTCAATACCGTATGTAATATGCCGTTGTATAAGAGCTTTATACAACATTTGTACAATATCAGAGTGTGTTTCGGCACGAAATGCCTTAGCCTAAACAAGATACCAACTTTTTTCCTTATACTGCTATTTACCTGTTGAATATGGGGTTTCCAAGTCAAGTGTTTATCACTATGTATACCAACAAATGTAGCATCAACCTCTCGTATATCCTTTTCAAATATTTCAAGTCTCCCTCTTAAAAAGGGTCTCATCCTTCGACTGCTTAGAAGTATGAAATTTGTTTTCGTGGAGTTGATTGTAAGTCTATTTGCAAAACACCATTCTTGAACCAGATGGTCTAGACTAATGGTTAAGGCATTGGCGTTCTAAGCTAACGACCCGGGTTCGATTCCCGGCGGAGACATTTTTCAACCTTTGCAAAAATTTCAAGAAGGGAGGACAGCTCTGGGGAACTTTGATTTAAGCTACGCAACCATTATTCTCTCATTTTCATTTCTCACAATTATATATATATTCATATATATATATATATTAATAATAATACGAACACTTGTACCCTACACAAACATATTATTCTAGCATTAAATGAACGACGAAACAATTCAGAGAACATCAAACTGATATATAGTCAAGTAGTCAAGGGTTGTATTTCCGAACAGATGCTAAACCGAACGCGTACAAGCGCATAAAATGGCTTTCATACGCGTGGGACTACGTTCTCCATACTATTTAAACAAAGAACACGTAACAAGATCATAAAATGAGGCAAAAAAACAACAACAAAAAAACAAACAAACAAAAAAACATAAGTAATATAATATCTTAGGAACTGCTCTCTGGTCAGTGGTCACCCCCAGTCGTACGCGTCACCCCGTTGGCCCATATCTGGGTAAGTTGTGTCTTTTTCCCATAGGTTTCACACTTTCGGACTTACAATACCTTTTTCAAGGGACCAAAACGCCGCGTCGTTGGGAAGGGGTTCGCACGGAAGGGAATATATCGTATCAGGGCCCCGTTGCATAAAACTTACCATAAATGGTAACTTTGCCATCAACGGTAACTCCCATGGAAACCTTGATTTTGATTGGCTGTTGAGTGATGTTACCATGGTAGTCACCATTGATAGCAGAGTTATCATTAATGGTAAGTTTTATGCAACAGGGCATAAAACTGCCCTACGTTCTTTTTCAAATTCCACTGACTTCTTTTTCTGTAAGACTTTGAGCATTCATTATCAAAGTTTGACAGAGATTCGTTTGATATTTTATTTGCTATCCGTTGATTTTCTGAAAAGTGTTCGGAAATAGGATCCACTATCATATAATTGCTAGCAATTCATTATTGGCGGAAATGAATTACATAATTTACAGCCTCATGTACTTGTCAGCTTCACTGCTGTACTTTTCCGTAGCATGGACGAGTTCAATGTTCGCATTGATCGATAATTAAGGCCTATAACTTTTTACAATAAAAGATACAATGTCCTTGCAAAAAGATAATAATTTTCTGGCATTTTATTTTGTCTAGTACATAGTACAAGAAAAACCTATTCTTAGTCAGCCAAGCAGCTAAATAAAAGTCATGATATTGAGGCTCTTATAATTATAGACTTAGAGTTGAAAGCATTTGTACAGGAATGGAATGTTGCGTTTCTATTCAAAAGATTCAACTGTTTAGAAATAGAGGGAACTTAAATATAAAGCAAACAAATAAACAAAACACGAACGAACCCCCCCCCCCCCAAAAAAAAAAAACAACAACAAAACAACAACGAAAAAAAACAACAACAAACAACAACAAAAAAAAAAACGTGAAGAAACCCCGCGAAGATAGCCCTCTCCTTTTTCGATGATTTAGACATTGCAAGTTCTCCTCTGAAAGTGAAAGGTCTTAGATAGTCTTTGAAATATTACCACTATTAAAGCCCTTACCTCAAAACACATAACAATCGTAACTGTATTCTAATAAGCCTATATTTATTTATAGAGAAAGAGGAGCACAATTTACTTACGTCTCTATTCGAGCACGATATTATGCGATCACTGACGAATAATTTTCCTTCCACATTTGAAGCAGGCCGGAAGCTGTTTGAAGGACGTACAATACTGAATAAAATCGGCAAGACACACGGAAGTGAACTACTAACATAAAACTGTTTATTTCAGTGAGGTAGCATCTTTGAGAGCATCATTCTTATACCCGCATGTCTAATTCAACGTTATATGATATTGCCAAGTATAATCATCAAATTTTATTAAGTTAACAATACGAAGGAAACGGGGTATCCAATTACTCCCCTATACCCCTCCTTTGGAGTACAAGTTACCTTTATGATTATATCACCACGAACAAGGTCAGTCAAACAAAATGAGAGGGAGATGGCCTCCATATATTCGAGTGACATATGATGAAATAAAAATATGAGAAGCTGACATTATTTTTTTATTCGTTACTTAATTAATTTGGTTGTATTTTGAAGAAAATTTTCCTCACAAACTGCACGGGTGGCACTGCTCACATATTATTGAACGCTAGATGGCGACAGACAGAAACGTCACATGGTTGCCATATTTGCGTTTCAAAACAATGATTGGTACGCTCGCAACGAAGCCGAAATACCACAGCCCTTCACAGGAATTGATCAAAAAATACAAACAAATATGAAAATAAAACGGCTTTCTCGGGGTAAAAATGTTTGCCAAGTCGAGTAATCACAAGGTACGTGTATTTCAATCATGTAGCTCATCATTTATTTTTAATTTACTTCTTTAGCTAGTGAAAAATACTAATTTCCAGATACGAAGTCGATTCCTTGTCGATATGTTTCCAAGGTTAACCACTCCCCATGTCTAGCCGCACAGTGATCTCGGAGAACAGGCTCCAGTTGGTTCGATGCATCTGTTCATCGCAGAATTCGTAAACGAGGACGACATAGAATTAGGCTATAATTGTGAATGTTACTCACCATGTTCACTTTTTAAGCAACTGTAGTAAATGCTGAATCTTACAGACACATCTCGTCGAGTTTTTATGTGATTTTTGTGTAAGTTTGTGATATTATGAGTGGATTTTCGCTGCAATCTCGTTCTCGTTTTGTGCAGTCGCTTCGTTAATAATTGACTCTTGAGGTTTTCTTGTTACCGCGGCCTTCCGAGTTCCGTGTGTGTGTTTCCGGTTGAGCGATCAAGTGGGGTGGGTGTACTCATTGACATTGTGGTCTAGTCTTTGAAGAAAGATCTTAGTATCATGCTTTTTCATATCAATATTTCTGATAACATTAGTTTTTAACTTAAATTTTATTCATAAGATATAACCTCCCTGGCCTAGTTAGTAATTCATGGTCAGAAACACTCACACTTAATAATATGCGAGGTTATTGGAGATAACCTGGGTCAGAAAGACAGAATATTAAAAGCCACAATTATTAATTTGTATTCTTCAGGGCAGACTATTCAGTTCATTTATTTTCCACAAACTGAAATAAAAACATCAAGAATGAGTCTATACATAATACATGTACATGTAATGTACATTCAAACTAGAAAATAGATCTAGATAAAATGCAGCAAAACAAATCAAATCAAAATGTGGAGGGAGAGGCCGTTTGACCTAGATCTATATAGATCTCTAGTACATGTATCTAAGGTCAATCCCCCAAGACGTTAAAATCTAGCTAAAACTTCAAAATATAATATGAATTATTGTTCAGAACAGTGAAATACGAAAACTATTTCTACATCAAAAAGAAACAAAAGGACATAACAAAGAGAGGCAAAAAGAAGTTAGTTTTAATCAAAGTTTCAGCTTCTATTTTCGTTTAAAAGATTAAAGTGTGGGACAAGTGCGGACAACCTTTAATTTCTTCAGGTAGGGAGGTCCATAATTTGGGTCTGGCATACTGATTGTATTACGTGAGATTTGATGTTTTAAATTTGGGATAAAAATATTATTGGCTTGTCTAGCTGATAGAATGACTGGTGAGTAACTTTATTTTGTATAAAGCAATTTTCTGAAAATTTTGGCAAGATATTGAAGTAAAAATACATAAAAATGGCAAGTAGTTGTTTATTAATTTCATCTACAGTCAATAACTTAAATTTTGTAAACAATGGAGCTGTATACATCATGACATGTGTTTAAGGTTCTCCAAAGTGCATGAAGCAAGGTGAGATTGAAAATAGAAATGAAGCCTAAGGGTTTTATTATTGGAGGGCAGAAAAAAAAGTCTTTATAATACTGTATACGCCATATATTTTGCGGGGGTTTTATTTTCGCGAATTTCGCGAATCGCGAGTGGGTCGCGAATTTAACAACA
The DNA here is from genome assembly GCA_025618425.1 of Heliocidaris tuberculata. Taxonomy (NCBI): domain Eukaryota; kingdom Metazoa; phylum Echinodermata; class Echinoidea; order Camarodonta; family Echinometridae; genus Heliocidaris; species Heliocidaris tuberculata. Next base: position 30,403,775 of record CM046837.1, on the reverse strand, counting down.
CGCCAAAATATTGCCAAGATAAGAAGTTGGATGAATTTGTTGTCTCCTGGTCAGAAATTCACCACTTCGCTTTGCAAAAGTACATCATCACCGCTGTTTGTAGATTTGAGAATTTTCCGACCGCGAATTCAACCACTCGCGAAATAGTCTGGTTAGTCCTATTCGCGAAAATTTATGGCTTATACAGTAATTGATGACTGAAAACGTGTTATAGACTATAGATCTACTAGATTTCATAGATATACAATGTACATGTAGATCTATTTCCGTCCTGATTTCCATGTTTTTAAATGTTGATTTTATTATCATTTATTATCACTGTAGTCATGGTAGTTCCTAGCTGTACAAGCTCCATGGCTTATCGATCTGGTACTGGCACACGGAGCTGTACATTGGATGCATATTCTGTGTGTGGAGAAGGATATCAACGAAAAAATCTAGATTTAAATAGTCTATCACCATTTCCCACACACTATGAGCCATGCAAACCACCCTCAGAGTTTGCTAAAGGGGATACCTTCCAGGCTCAACTAAAATTGTAAAAATCAAATGAATAAAAATGGGGGAAAAACACAAAAATCGGCAGGTGTGATCAGGTCTTCTTAAAATTCTTACCTTGCATGTGTAGTCCATATACAAGTTACATGTGCAAGGTAAGAAAAACCTGATAACACCTGCTGATTTTTGTGGGTTTTTTTTCCTTTTTTCTTCATTCGATTTTTACAATTTTAGTTGAGCCTGGAAGGTAACCCCTTTAGCAAACTCTGAGGGTGGTTTGCATGGCTCACAGTACGTGGGAAAAGGTGATATTTAGATCTAGATTTTTTTGTTGATATCCTTCTAGCTCTGTGTGCCAGTACCAGATTGATAAGCCACGAAGCTCGTACAGCTAGGTAGTTCCTGCTTGTAACAATTGCCAGTCTTCCAACCATCTTGTTCCATGTTGTTGACCAGTCTTTTCTTCTTCTTTTATTGTAATAAACTCTGAAATTATATGAAATGAAATTGTATCTGTGCTTTTTTATGCATTGGATGTCCTGTTTAATGTACATTCTGTCTTGTCTTTTGGGGACATGTATTTATAACATTGTTTATAATATTACTTAGAAATTAGAGGAGCTTTGAACATATGTAGTGATTTTGAAAAATAGTAAAGTACCACTTCTGACATTTTTTCTAACTTTATTTTTTTTTTCTTTATTCCCCAGCATCAATCCACTGGCAAAGGCCCACACGTTTGAAACTAGTAAAAGATGAGAGACATAGTATTTAATTGCATCAATCTGTCCGGAATATGACCTCAAAGCTTGAGAACGACCCATTCTTTGACTCTGATGGAGACCAAGAAAAAGAAGAACCTTTTACCTTGAAAGGAGAATATCACCGGGGCATCACCCCGCCCTCCCAAATTCCAAACTCGCCCCAAAACAACAGACCACACTCTGGCAATACGAAAGCAAGGCACACGTCACCACTTTACTCTAGATCCTCCACATCTGGAAATTACACCGCGGAATCGGACACTATGTCGCGTAGGAGAGACTCATCTGGATCTTATGACCGCTCAAGGTCAAGATCAAGGTCGCCTGCTTACACAAAGTCGCGGTCAAGGACGCCTGACTACTCAGACTCATTTGACTCAGAGGATTCCATGCAGGATTCCAGACGAGCATCTCCAATAAGGAATAGGAAATCAACTCGTAGGAGCACTGCATCCACTGACAGATATAGCTCAGGGACTAGTAAGGATAGTAGATCAACGTATCGGACCTATGGCAGTAGCTATACAACCAGAACAACTAAACCTAGTGTAAAGAAAGGTGTGTTATAAATCCCCCCCCCCCCCCCCCCCCCCCATCTTGTACGTATAATGTACAGTGTATGCAGCTTGTTGCCCAAAATCCAAATCGTAAGCAGTTCTGGGCCTCATTTCATGAAACTTGTTAACAATAACAAATTGCAATAATTGTCATAAGCTACTGAAATCCTTGAATCTGATTGGCTGTCATAGAAATGTCATTGATAGCAAGCTTTATGAAATGGGGCCAAGGACAGGAACCAAAGTAAGTTACCTATAATTTTTAGTCTTGATGCATGTACATGTACATGCACAGTGCATATACATGTACATACATGTATCAAATATTAAGTTACATATTCTTGTTATCTACAGTGTGCCCCCAGAATTGAAGTGTGCAGACATCTGCAATTTTGGAAAAAATTTTGGTTGTACTCAGAAGCATATATTTAAACCATCAGTTCAAATTAATACTGTACACGTATGTAAATGTTGTGGACTTATGGTGCATGGCTTACATGTCAAACAATGAATTTGAACAACATTTCCAAAATATTCATTTTCTATATCAAGACTGAAAAATTAATGTATATATCCACAAATATTTCTCACAGGTGCTCCTAAGAAGAAGGGTGTGGGTCGATCACAAAGTGTGACCACATTACAGCAGTCGCCAAGGAGCACAGAGGTCTCGAGACGAATGCTGTCTGCCAAAGGACACACTATCAACAAGCTTAGAAGTGAGGTTGATGAGCTTCGGCGGAAGTATGACGATGCCATCAGGGAAAACAAGTTAATGAAGCAATTGCAGCGACGCCAAGAGGCGGCACTTGCCAAGTTTGAGGACAAAGATGAGGAACTGCCGCAATTGCTGCGGAGTCACGCAGCGGAAGTGGACAATCTCCGGGAGAGGCTGCGCCGAACGCAGGATAGAGAGAAGGATAAGGACAGGAGATTGAAGGACAAGCATGAAGAGTTAAATAAGTTGAATGATGAGTTGAAGAAACTTAGGCATTTAGCAGACAACAAGCGTCTGTTAGAAAGAGACAAGCTACAGAGAAAAGTGGATAGACTTCAGGACAACTTTGACGAAAAGGAGAGGAGAGTAAATGTAAGTCCTTTTGCTTTGGATATTTGCCCAGTGTTTACAGATCTTTAAGGCAGGGTTTTTGAAATTGTACATGCATAAAGAGTTCAAAATTTAAACTAGGGGTTAACAAAATCCAAACGCTACTTGTCTTTTACAAGATCAGTATCACATATGGCCCTAACACGGCAGCACATTCTTAGAAGATGTTTCTTCTGATAAGTGACAAACTTTTATGAATGCAATTATGAATTACTTGAATTCATGAAATTCCTAGAATGCAGATGACCTGTGTAACATCGTGGTGTACCTTGTTACTTATTATGTTCGTTATTCTGTATCTTTTCTTCCAGGAGCTAGAAAAGCACATTGAGAACATGAAGAAGAATGCCAGGCATGATAGTGAGCAATGGAAGCAGCATGAAAGGGAGTACAGAGGCAGGGTATCGTACCTTGAAGAGGAGAATCAAACTATTAAATTGCAACTCAAAGTGAGTATTGATTTGCTTTCTGCAGTTATTGTCACATTCAATCTCAAATTGTATTTGAACTCGTGAATGGTCTCGGGAATATACCTTTATTATGTTAGGATCAGGCCTGTGAAATCTCCGCTTTTTTTAATTATTCTGCCCGATTTCAATTTCCACTTTTTTCCTGTGTGCTATTTCCGCTATTTTATCGGTTGTTCATCGCGGGCGTTGCGCGTGGTGCATTCGGTCGAATGAAGGCGAGTCCGGACTTGCATTCAACTTTGTACGTGAAGTCAGTTCATCGGCAGGTACGGGGGTCTTGGATTTTCATTTGTTTTTTGCCGACAACATCACACGCGTAGCTTGCGATAAGCAAAAAAACTCGCCACAAAACCGCTGATTTCTTGATTTTTAACGCTTTTACGGCGAACCTGTTTAGCTAGCATTGGACTTAAGCCCTGCATGCTTTGGAAATATGGCTCCGATTCCGCATTTTTGACGGTGGAATTAGGCTTTTAAGACAGATTTTTGGAGGTGACTATGGGACTTTCTTGTGGTGAGTGACAATGTCTGTGTATACAATGATGTGATTTGTGCGTGTTGCAATAGAATTTGCTGGCTTGTGGTCATATTGTGTGATAATAGGGAGAATCATGGCGGCGGAAACTTTCAGCTTTTTTCCGCTCTTTTTGTGAAACCCCATTCACAGGCCTGCAGGATGTACATGCAATTTCCAATCAGTTAAGGAAAAAAATTATTAAAAGTTGTCCAAATTTACTTGTGAAAATGATTTTTACAATCATTTACCTTTTTCATTCTTATTTTTATAGAGTTTAGAAAAATCGGAAATAGAAGAAAACTGAACATGAGGTCTGGAGACCTTATTTTCAACATTGTATCATTGAGCTTTATCCACCCTGATTGAGAGGACTACTGTGGAAAGAAGTGATACATGTACATGAGTTACAGACAAAGGGTACCAGGTCCCCTGTTCAGTGAAAAGCTGAAAAATGAAATACGTACATGTACATGCAGATGAATAAATGTTGTCATCTTAATAAATTATAATCTCTTTGATTTGTTTTCCCTTCTGTAAAGGAAAAAGAGAAAGAGCTAGAAATCAGGAATATTTACAGCAATCGTGTGATGAAACCTGCAAAGCTCAACACTACCCTCGACTCGACCCCTAGGCCTCTTGCTCAGACGCGGGCCACCTCCAATGATGACATCAAGAGCACCAAGCCTGCCCCGACCATCAAGAGATCTTCCTCTGCGGAGGAGAAGCGAAAGACGGACCTCACCCCCAGAGCACCAAAGCCAGTGGTCAAGCCGGAAGAGAAGAAGGTGACTCCAAGGAAGGAGAAGGAAGAGAAGAAGAAAGAGCTTTCAGAGCATGAAAAGATCTTAATGGATCTTGACGGAGGTTTCAAACCTGTCCCGCCTCCAAGGAAGCAAGATGATGACATCCTGAAGGATTTGGACAATGAGATCAAGAAAAGGGAAAGATTGGACGAGGAAAAGATGAGGACCGAGGAGAGGATGAAGAGAGAGAAGGAAGAGCAGGAAAAGAGACGGAGAGCTGAGGAAGAAGAAAGGAAGAGGCGCTTAGAGCAGGAAGAGGAGGAAAGGAGAAGAAAAGAAGAAGAAGAAAGAAAGGTAATGTATTTCATCAGGAATGTACGATTCCATGGATCCCATTATTCACAGGGTCTCTTGATTGATGAATATCTCTAATATATATTACCCTGGTAGAACTGTGGTCCACTTGTCTGTTATCTCTCACTTCTACATCATAATGCTTGCTTAGCCAAAATTTTCTGATATCCCTGTCAAGATCATCAGTATTCATACCTTCTGTTGAAAATGTGTACAAGTACATTATAACCTACACATTTCATAAAAAAACAGTTTCTATTAGGCATGTAAATACAATACCATGTTGATGCTACTCAATGAATCATTTAATTGTATACTTCCTTCATATAATGTGATAAAGCATGTGAATTAATTTTCTACCTATAATTACATAGCTAGGACTGGAGCTTCTTTCATTTTTAACTAGTTCAGTGAATAGAAAAGTAGTTTCTATTCCTCTTATATACATGTACTTCTGTTCTTATAAAAACTGACCTTTCTTCAAAGTTTTATTCATTTTGATGGTAAATGGAACAGTTATAGTTAATCTGAAATGAAGAGTAGCTTGTCAGTTCCTTTCTCTATACAGAAAACAAGCATTGTTTCTACGCTTTAATACGCTGTATTGCTTGCTTTATCATGTACTTATGTATCCTTTGACTTCTTTCTCTTGGCATGCATCATTGGGAGCAGGGTCGGCTAAGCTTCTTTTCAGGTCCTAAAAACCCTTATCAGTCTTCCAGGAGCAAAGCAAAGTCTTCTGCATATGAACCCTATTTTCCATCAAACACTAAAAACACCTCCAACACCTCCAAAGATTCAGTCTCAAAGTCTTTCAAAGAAACAGACTCGTACAAGCCTTCCTTTGCCAACTCCCCTAAAGCTCTGGCCTCAAACTCTTCCAGAGAAACGGACACCAACAAAACTTCATTCTTGAACTCTACAAGTACATCTGAGACCCCCAAAGCAACGGTTATGAACTCTTTTAAAGAAACTGACTCTTACAAGCCCTCGTTCTTGCCAGTGACGTCAACAAAGAGGGTGGAAGATGAGGAGGAAGGTTTTGGTAGTGGTAGGGTGGGGAGGTTTGGAAGGCGAGAGGAAAAGAAGCCATTTTGGTTGAGAAATGACAAGGAGGACAGTCCCCAGAGATCAAGGGACATTTCAGTGGTATGCTTTTCCGTCGTCCTACTTTGACATTGATACTTGAAGTGTTGTGAACTTTATTTTGATCTAATATTTTTCTTCAAGGGGGACAAACAAATTACACACTCACAGTTTCAAATAACTGTATGCTTTCTTTACTAGAAGAAATAAGAACTACAACACAGTGACTGTAATTGACCACTTTATAGGGACTGGATGAAATACAACACCTCCTAACATTTGATTTTCCCATCCCCTCTCTAATTATCTTCTCTCTTTTTTTCTTTAATATAGACATTCATGAATACATCATGTCTGTATGTACACATGTACAGTATGTTTAGCGATTTTCAATTGTAACCATTCAGTCAAGCTTGATTGAAAACGAGATGGAAATTGAACTTACTTTCATTAAATATGTCGTGTAGTTTGTTTGAGGTGATAGTAGACTAATGCATAGACTGAATCATTTCCTAACTGCCTTATTTGCTGCTCCTCATTTTGTATGCCAAATTTTGGACTGCTGTTTTCTCACTTGATATGCTTCTTTTTGTCTTTTTTTTTACACCTGATGTACCTTGGGGTTCAGTGAATAGATTTTTCTCAAATGCAATGCAATATGAAAAAAATAAATCTATTATTTATTTATCAAGTTGATAAAGCAGGACTCGAGACTCTTAACAACATGACAATATTAGGTACATGTACATGTATAAATCATCCACTACATGTACAGGTATATTCTGTCTTTTGCTTGCCTGTCTTTGTTGAAAGTTTGGAAAGTGTTGTGTAAGATAATTTAGCAAACAAACAAATCAAATCAGAGGACTTTATTTCTTGAATTGTTCTTTGGTGTTGTATTAATTTCCCCATCCCACCTCCATTTGCATTCAACTCGTCTTTGGTACTTTTCTTTGACCTTTCTGAATTACCGTTGCAGTGAAAACGACCAATATTACTTTCGACAATGTTCGAAATGTTTCTGTGATCATGCTCTCTGGCTGTATACAACCTTATCAATAGGGTTCTGGGTTTTACTGTTTGAAATGCAAACTTCGGGCAAGTGTGAGTTTGTTTCTGGTCCTCTCTGGAATCCATGTTAAAAGATCTAACAATTTCTAATCAAAGCTTTATTTTATATTTCTATTTCAGGAGAGAGAACGAAAGCAGAAGGAGGAAGGTATGTTTCACTTTTTTTTTTAAATTTTGCTTTTCATCATACAAATATATTATCCATTATTTCAGTTTTCATATTCACTGTGGTTTTACAAGCATACCTTTACATGTAGATGACACATACATGTATTTGTACATGTACAGTTAATTCAAAGACATCTGTACAAATTTCACAGCATCTCTCATAATTCAGTGGTTTTAAACAAATGTTCAGTGCTAATAATCATTTACATTTTCTACATTTTTTAATCATTATTATATTTAGTCAGTTTGGCCATTAGCAGGCTATGGTGTCATTGAAAACATTGAATCTCATTCCATGGTATGGTACATGTAGTAGTATTGGCTTCGACTGTACATTACATGTATAATGATTTCACTCTTGCCTACATACTACATGTACCTGTTGTGTACAAATACAAAGGAGGGAGAAAAAAAATGCTTCAAGAAGGCTGCCTCTTAAATCCTGCCTCACACATTACAATTCTTTCATAACATAATAAATAATACAATGTATTTAGAGGACTCTGAAGGAGTAGGTACAATTAGCAGAAATGTCACCCTACAGTACATGTACATACATGTACATGTAGTAGTCACTCTGAACATTTCAGTGATGACATGTCTTTACTGCTTTCTACCCATCTTTCCCTTCATCAAATTGTGCATATTATTTATCTTGAATACAAACTTCTGTTCATAATCACAATTTTCAACTCATCGAAACCTCATGACTTATTCATGCTTGATCACAAACTCTGTAGAATATTAGAATTCATACAACAATCTTCTCTCTGTGTTGAGGCCCCCTCCAAAACATTATGTATTTAAAGTTAAGAAATGTCCATTCACCCTGTAGTTTCCATTGTTCGTTTACATCAAATTGTCTAATTTCATTCATTGCGGGAATATTTACTACTTACATCTACTTGCATTGCATTTTGAAAGCAAGAGAAGGCTTAAAGAGACATTTGAAGTGTTTTTTATTCAAGGTTTTGCAGAGGGAAACACATGTCGTGATGTTAATTCATTTAAATCTGTTGGACTCAGCTGGAATATGGTGCTTGCTTTTTTTTCATTGAAAATGATTAAATTAACTTTATAATTTGCTTGAATTTGGTGCTTTTTGTTCATTTTTTTTTTTTCAAATTCAAATATTGATTTTGTCAATCATAGCAATATTAAGAGAAAACCAAAGCATACTGTAAATACGAAGACATTGTAATTACATGTAGTTCAAATACTAAATGTGTCACTGAGAGTCGTACCAAGAAAAGGTTCAAACGTACATGTACACCTTTACTCTAAATCTGGACACTAGCACATACCCTGTATTTTCTCTACAGTATTTTAGGTTTATAGTGGTACTACATGTACATGTACTTCCAACAAAAGTTTACCAGTTCTGTCTTTGAATAGGAATAAGCATGCTACCTGAAAACTCTTTGTCTTTCACCAGACCTCTTTCTTGAAACAACAACACAATTTTTATTTATCCCCTCTTTATCTTTCCAACCCCTCCAAATTGGCAGCACCTCTCAAATCTTCCACTTTCATCACTGACAACAACTTCTCCACTCCCAAAACACCCATCTTTGACGATGCATCGTCCGAGGAGGATAACATCCCCTTCTTTGGCTCCAAACCTAAGAACGCCCCACCCTCCAAGCCCAAGGGTGCCCCACCCCCCTCCAAGCCTAGTAATTCTGTAGCCGCCGTCAATAGCGTGAGAGATCTGCACAAGTACTCCAGTAACGTTCGGCAGAATAGTGGCGGTAGTAAGTCAGATTCGAGAGAGAGTGGCGATAATCATGGTAAATAGCGTAGCATGTCACTTTTCCTGTCCATTTTAATGAGTATTCATGCATGCGTGTGTTTCCTTTCTGTCTAACACTTGACCCATTTTCCACTCTTGTCTTGGTTCACTTTAGATTCGTTTGAATTCATTCTCAGAACTTTCACCTTCTGTTTGTCTTACTAATCTATTATTATGTAGTTGTTATTTTTCATGAAATATCTTTCTTGCAAATTATGATGCACATAATTTGCTATTGTTTCATATAGAAGTGTTGATAATTCATTTGGCTCTTTATTTACATTTCTATGTAAAGGTACTCATTTGTGTTGATATCACTTTTCTATAATACTGCTTTTATTTCATTTCAACATCTTATTTTCATATATTTTTTTTTGTGCCTTTGGTCATGTGCCCATCTGTTGTGAGAAAAATTTAACACTTTGAAATATTTCAAACTCGCCACAGAGTAGTCATACATATTTGTTGTATCAGTGAAATTTCAACTTTTGTTGAAAAATCTCTGGCGGATCCAGTGGGGAAAGAAATTTTGTCCCGCACCAATGCTCGATTCTAAAAGGCAGAGCTCTGTAAAAGGTGCAAACCTACTGATTTTTTATTTTCTTTGTATTTTTTGTCTTAGCCTTCTCTGATTTTTTTTTTTTTTTTTTTTTTGCGGTTGTGCCCCTCACCCTTCTCTTCTAGGATCTGCCTCTGAAAATTATTTTTGTTTGACTTAAATTGTAGACATCGGTCTGAATTCAGTTTGTCTTATTTCAAAACCTTGATTGTGTCAGGCCCTCTTGAAGAGCTGCCTAAAAAATAAATTTTTTTAAAGCCTCAGCATGATGCAAAATCATTTCCATGTATATAAATAAGTGACAAGCAGCAGTGCTGTCGGGGAACCAACATTGCTATGGACTAAACCCACTGATGTGTGCTTTGAGTGTGATGTGCACAATGCATAACGTCTGCTGAGAGCCAGAAGGACGTTAACTCTGTGTGAAAGTATATGATGTAATGCCCTTCTGGCTCAGAACAAACGACATCATTGTTCATTGATGGAGTAATGTAGGGTTTTTTTATGTGAGGGTTTGCAACTTGTTCATGTGTGAACATGGTCATTTGTAGTGTTCATGAATACTAAATTTGCTTCTAAGTAATATGTGTGTACAGCAGATGACAATTTTTTTCAGCCATGAATTCTATGCATGCCCACACCCCCCCCCCCCCCCAGAAAGATTAATTTTTAGATGCATCTGGAGCTTCTGTGTACATGCCTTTCATTTTTTCCAATGAACATGTAGAATGCTATTGTTTCTGTCGAAAATAGATTTAATTTGGATTTACATAAAAGTCAGCAGTCATCATGCTTTCATTTTGTTTATTCATTTTGTAAATTTATAATGTAATAATTTTAGGGGGATGAACTTGTTAATCCAAATTAGTGATTTTTTAAAAAGAAATTTTATGTTGTTATGATATAATTCTTGATTTTTGGAAATACTCATAGCCACTGAAGTTCTTACCTTCCATATTTTGTAAAATAGAGAGGAGACGAGAAGAAGAAGAACTGGCTGCACAGAGAAGGAAGCAGAAGGAGGATTCTGAGAGGCTTGCTGAGGAACGAAGGAAGAAGGATATCCTACTGGCCAAGATGAGAGAGATTGACTCCAAACCAGAATCCAGGGGAAGCAAGAAAGAATACAAGTATGTCATGAAATAATATCGCTTTCTTTAGTACTAGTAAAATATTTTTGTACAAGAGGGGGAGTGTTTCTATGTTCAGTGAATAAAGTCCAGGCAGTTTTTCTTTAAAACTTCAATGTGTCACATTAATGTTTCAACTATTACTCCCAGGTACTTTATTCTTATTTTTGTTATGAAGGGAAACCCATTTTTAGCTAGTTCCCTCTTTGAAATTATAAAATTGACCTTGCATGATATTGTTGATGTCATTTACTGTTAGGTGATTTGATGATTTACAAAATAAAAAGAAAGGAAATGCTGATATTTCTGTTCCAAGATTTTATTTAAGATCAACAATTTTCAAGAAGATTTTGTATCAGATTAGTGATTTTCAAGAAAATTTAATAAAAGTAAGATTATTGATTTTCAATGACATTGAACTAGTTAATATTCTAAAGTTCACATAATTTAACAAATAAAAATAATTTTTTATTTGATTTTGGTTGAATATGAAGAAAGAAATTTCATACTCCTGCTGTTTTCTTTCTCCATAGATTCACTCAGCCCATTGAGAATCTGCACAATGGTAAACCATCCCATCCAGATGCCTTAGGTTCTCCTTCCTCTTCACCCAAGAAGAAACCAGCTGCGGAGTCCGACACTTCATTTGGAGGCTACGCCCCCTCCTTCGGCCGTCGAGCAGCAGCTGGCGACAAACCTCCAGTCAAGAAAGGAGGTCTATTCGACGATGATGACGATAGCGACGACTTCTTTTCAACCCCAAAACCAAAAGCGGCAGATAAGTCGAAGGACGTGTCTAGTCTATTTGCGGATAATAACAAGTCGAGCACGCCAAACAAAGGCAGGAATTCATTTGAAGGATCTGTTTTTTCGACATCGACAAAGGCGAAGCCTGTCGCGGACAGCGCCACATTACCTTGGGAGAAGAAGACGCCACCAGGCAACCTCTTCAGTCAACCGAACAAACCAAACGGCTTGACCGTCAACGTGCCAAAGTCCAGTTTCGATGACTTTGATGATGACATTGAGGAGGTTATTTTATGATAAGCTTATCGTAGTTGACCAAAAAGAATTGCTGTCATCCGTAAGACTGTGAGCTGGTGAATACAACTCATTCAATTCACTTGCTGTGCAGTAAAATGGGAGCTTTCTTTTTGATAAGAATTCATATTTTAACATCTTTTTAAACATTCCACGCTTATGATTGCCTTGATATTTGGTCTAAAAAGACTATAACATTTAGTACATATATTTGAAGTTTAAATTTCAAAATCATGTCAGCAAAACGTGATATTCTCCTCAGTGTAGCAGTGTCATCCTAGAAATAAAATGTTTATTTTTATTCATCTTAGAATAAGGCCAATGTCTAATGAAGCCATTAATCAGATTACTTTTTCTGGACTTCTTTTGAGAAATACAAATTATGATACTAAAAGATGACTTCCTTAAAGAACAAAGCAAGAGATATCCACCTCTAACTGTGTCTTCATGTGGCGGATTACATTATATCCCTTCATTTTAATTGGGATTCCCATACCGCGACTTCTCATCAAAGAAGTTGACTTGTCAAAATGTTGAGTTTGGGAATTCTGAGTGGTGTTGATATTATGTGGCACCAAATATTAAGTGTTATGAACGATGAGGCTTCATCTTCATATGCCTGGCATTTTACTGAAATCAAATGTAACACTGTACAATTTACAAATGGAAAATATTGCCATGTCTACAATTACATTTTGTAAATGCTACATGTATAAATTATGCTGATCATGATGATAATAGATGATGCTGTATTCATGTACTTGTGTGAATTGATATTATTCTGGGTTAGGGTACATTGATTTAATATTTCATTAATCATGTGTACTTGTGCATTAGGAATGGACTCTGTCCAATGTAATCTAGTTTATTTGTTGACTGGTGATTTTTTTTGTTTTTTTTACGATTTCACCCATATTTTAAATCAGAATGAAATTGCAATCGACATAAATTTAAAGATAAAGTTGAGCTTGGTCATGCAATTACATTGTGAAAGAAACTGCCTCAAAGCAATTGGGAAAGGTTAATCATGTGTACACATGTACATAAAAATTGGCGTATACTGTGAGGTTTCGGAATCATCAATATGATAATAATTTGACCCGTTATGGGACTGCACACATGATGTGGCATGAATGTTCGGCCCAAACATATTTCGAATATGCGGGCATTTGAAGAGTAATCTTTTTCAGGGAACTATTCTACTAGATGATGTTTTCCAAACTGACATAAAAGGAATGAGAAAGCTTAAAAATTATTTTTCACCTTTCCCAGAACTAAACCTTCTCTTTAATTAAAATAGCAAGCCTTCTCTTGATAATTGTGTATGCAGTTTCACTGATATTACATTGTACATGTACACTGCATTTATAGCAAATGGAGTTTATGGATATGAAATGCCACTGGCACACTTCACCGTCACTCCACAAGACACATTAATCCTTCACTACAAGAAGGTATTTGTTTTGTAACAGCACATTATCATAAACAGGTAGTTACGGTGCTAGATTGGTTTTATTCAGTTATCCATTCCGTACACTCATTTTGAAATTTAATCGTACGTGTTTAAACTTGATCATAATGTTCATTAATTGAGATTGTTTTCATACAACTTAATATATATGTCTACAACAGGCACCACAGGAAGTATTATATTATTCCAGTAACAAATTTAGGAGAGTAACTTAAATGGCCTTTGATATAGACTCCCATGATTTACTGCCCGACATGCCAATGGAAACTAAATTTCTGTGTGTTGAATCATAGAGACCAATAAAGATTAATCTAATCTAATCTAATCTAATGTACTTTGACAAAAATGATGCAACTGTCAGATTTGCACAAAGTTCATGATTTTCTCATTATAACATGGCAGAACGTGGACTGGCAAAAACCACTGGAACGAGACATTACTGAAATGTTTTAAGTTTCCTTGCGAAACAGAATTAAATTGAACATTTCTGAGGAAATTAAGACAAAATAATGCATGGAGCAACATTCCAATGCCAAACAGCACACTTGATACTTAACATAGACATTTGTACACTGTACATGTATATGTATGTGTGCTTATATGGCAGTATGAATATCTGATTATGTAATTTATTCACTTTTCTTCAGATTTATCAGTACTCACATGTATGTACAATGTATTTTGTGTACAATGAACCTTATTACTGTATGGATACATGTATACATGTCTATGTCACATTCCTGTTATAACTATATAATACATGTACATTGTACGTGTGTATATTTGTTTTAATTTGTTTTTAATGCAAATCATATTTGAACCACATACATGTACATGTATGTTATGAATGTAATGTGTACATATCAACTGTTGCATTTACTGTAGCCAAAATGCAGTTCTGAATATTGTACCTGTAATACATCAGCACATTATTATTTTTTTTTTTTAATGTAATATTGTAAGTCCAATAGAAAAACACAACAACAAGATGATGGAGATGAGATAGAGTTTTGTGAGCAAACATAATTTTGCATTAAAGTGATTTTGGTAACTTTGTAGAGGCTTGATAAAATCTGAGCTGCCTGGCCTTACATGCTATCAGTGTATGTAAGATGGTGTAAAAATGAAGCCCAAGGAAAAAAAAAAGCACTTCAAATTCATCATGTGCTTCACAAAAGTAAACATGCAAGTGACCAGAAATGCCAGACTCATTTTCCCCCATTGACTCGGTGTTGGACTAAAGCGTATGGCCATACGCTTTCGTAAATGGGAGTATTCAGTCACAGATATCTTAATAATAGCATTTCCATTATATTTATTTATCCTTCTGAACATCATTATACAAGACAGATATCAAAATTCAATAATTTATTAAATCAAGCCTCCACAAAGTTGCCGAATCCCTTTAATATATCTATAGCAGTTCCTCATGTGCGATTTACTTGATTTGGCATGATAAAGATATGTGAATTACATTGAATAATAAATCAAAGGGATTTAGAATTGATATATATATATATATATTACATGTATCTACTTCCATACTGAAACAACTTTGTTTTCTTGCAAAACACATTTCCAGTGTGTTTCATCCAAACTTCACTCCGACTTGGTATTCGGTAGTCAAGAAAGCTGTTTGATAAGAGGAAATAATCAATTTAAGATACATCTACATGTAATTGTATTGGTTATACTGGTGCCAAAAATGGACTTATTCACCTTGTTAAATTTTATGAACAATGTAAAGTGCTACTTTTTTTCTAATGTGTATATAACAATGTGTGAAAAAAAAAGGGAATCATGTATTCAGTGAGCAAAGATATATTCAAACTAAACATCTTTCAACATTTTTCATAAAACCTTTTTCATAGAATTTCAATTCATGTGTATATTGTCTTTTCAAAGATATTACTGCTGAAGACCGACTCATATGGAGCCCCATGTAAAATGTGTGTTTCTTGACAGAAGTTTTTCTTCTTCTTTTTATTTGTTAGTAGTAACAGAATTGTTTCTTGCATGATGTAAAATATTTTGTGTGTGTTTGTGCCACTTTGTATATAGCTGTATCATAGTATTTATTCAGACCTTTGTCAGCTGTACAAAAGAAAGTTGTAAAAATCATCAGATTCGTATCTCTATCTCTTTATAGATTTGTGATATGCAGAGCACTTTCTGTATCCTGTCATTGTAGTACATTTGCCTTATCTTCACAGAAAGGGGCCTATTCTTTATAGAGGAAATATTTCCGATGGTAATATGATCATGATGTGATTAAAAGACAACACAATAGTAACTAGTTGTTTTCTGACTTGTACCTTGTGATCTTGTGAGGGTCCTTTATTACGCTGTAATAAGGCCTCGTGAAGAGGCTCATTCCCTCTATTTCTATCTCCTTTACATATATTCCTGACTCTCTGTGTCTCTGTCTCTCTCTCATTCTGTCTCTATTTCTCAGCCTCTAATAATCTCTCTCTTTCTCTCTTTTTGTTTTCACTTTCTTTGTCTCTCTCTTTCTTCCTCTATTTCTCTGCCTCTAATAATCTCTCACTTTCTTTGCCTCTCTCTTTCTTTCTCTATTTCTGTTTCACTTTCTTTGTCTCTCCTTTTCTTTCTCTATTTCTGTTTCACTTTCTTTGTATCTCTCTTTCTATATTTCTTGTTTTCATTTCCTTTGCCTCTCTTTCTCTATTTCTCTTTTTTTGTCTCTATTTCTTTTTTTGTCCCCGCCGAACGAAGTTCGCGAGGGGACTATGAAACGGGCTCCGTGCGTGTGTGCGTGTGTGTGTGTGTGTGTGTCCGTCCGTCCGTCCGTCCGTCCGTCTGTCCGTGTGTGCTCAAATGTTGGAAAATGCTACTTCTCCGTCATTTCTTGGCTGATTTTGATTCTGATTGTTTTATCTGATAGGGCTGGGTGGGGGCTTCCAAACTTCTACACAGAATTTTGAAATTCATTAATTATGCAAATTTATGCAAATTTATTCAAAATTGACGAAAAATGCTACTTCTCTATTTCACATCGGATTTTGATTCCGATTGTTTTATCTGATAGGGCTGGGTGGGGGCTTCCAAACTTCTACACAGAATTTTGAAATTCATTAATTAAGCAAATTTATGCAAATTTATTCAAAATTGACGAAAAATGCTACTTCTCCTCTATTTCACATCGGATTTTGATTCCGATTGTTTTATCTGATAGGGCTGGGTGGGGGCTTCCAAACTTCTACACAGAATTTTGAAATTAATTGTGCAAATTTATGCAAATTTATTCAAAATCGACGAAAAATGCTCTTCTCCTCTATTTCACGTCGGATTTTGATTCCGATTGTTTTATCTGATAGGGCTGGGTGGGGGCTCCCAAACTTCTACACAGAATTTTGAAATTCATTAATTATGCAAATTTATGCAAATTTATTCAAAATTGACGAAAAATGCTACTTCTCTATTTCACATCGGATTTTGATTCCGATTGTTTTATCTGGTAGGGCTGGGTGGGGGCTTCCAAACTTCTACACAGAATTTTGAAATTCATTATTCATGCAAATTTATGCAAATTTATTCAAAATGGCTGAAGGTTCATAATGTTTTCATGTTTTATATTTCAGTTGTATACATGCATTGTTGGTATTCTCTTCTTTTGCATGCAGTAACATTATTTTATTCACTAAAGTTTTTCACTGAAGTTTTAAGGTTCAGGCTAGTTGATTTCCACAGATCTGCACTTCCGGCGGGGACATTTATTACGCATTGCGTAATTTACTCATTCACTTGTTTTCACTTGCTTTGTCTTTGTCTTTTTTCCACTTTCTTTATTTCATTATCTTCCTGTTAATAGTCACTGATATCACTTGATGCCTTATGATGCTCAAGACACCACTGATTTCAATTAAAAAGAAGAACAAAAATAGAACAGCATATGGATGGCATACACTATATTTCTTCTGTACATAAATACAAATAATTATAATTCCTTGTCTAATATACAACTGTACATCAAATATACATAATATACAAGGCTTTGTAAATGGTACACAAACATCACTTTTGACTTTCATAACAAACTGGTAATGATCCATGTTAAATTAACGTCTATTATACAGTATGTAGTTATAAAACATTAAAAGTGAATAAAACTTTGATAAATTTTGTTACCCATGACAATCCATCTAATATATATATTTCAAGATATTCTGTCATGCTTGAACTTTTTTTAATAAGGATTTCGAAAACATATTGAGCATGAAACAACCCCTTTATAAAGAGGTTTGGAAATATGCTTTTCTAACTTAAAAAGCACCATACATGTACGTATATAGCTGTGTTTCGTACATGATTTTTTTTTTTCTTTTCTTTTTTTTGTGGTTTTGTTGTAATATTCATGCCGAAAATTTGGAATTACATTTGGTAGGAGCATTAATCTGGAACACTTCAATGCAATCTTGCCACACACTTTAGTAGAAGCTTTCCTTTCTTTACATATTCAAAGGGCTAAAATACCCCCTTTGGTATAAGTTTTCAACAACTATCGCATATGCAAGAAGAATTTTGACCATGTTTTCATAAAATAAATATTTATAAAATAAATAATTTCCAAGCTGATTCTACAAGATACAAATTTATACATGTATAAGAAATTTAAAGAAATGCATAGTAATATTATTTCATATTCTATGAATACATAATCTCACAATTTAACAACTGGAACGGCTGACAGCTGCATACAAAAGAGACATTATGCACATGTACTGCAAAACCTGTATATACACGTAAAATCTACATGTATACAAGGTGAATAGCTCTATGGAATGGAGCTTGGAAGAATACACTACTATACTGGAAGTCACTCCTTTGAGCAATACAAATATTTGGAGTTTAGAAGACATGATAGAGAGCATACTACATGTAATTTGGCTGACATTGTAATAACTGAACAGTTAAATTAGAAATACATTGTATACAATACATGTATACATTGTACATGTACATGTACATGTAAGTATACAAGCAAAACTTACAAATATAATTCTACAACCATATATTGACATTTCTACATTAATGCGATGTATATCAGTACTAGCTACATGTAGCTAGTCATCAGGTATTTCATCAGTAAAACCTGTCTAATGGTACGCTATTAATAGGAACTAGCAGATGAATTAAAAGGATATTCTTGTTATTTTTTATTCTTTCTGAATTTATTGTATTCTCAATATTTCTTTTAATAGTTTGTTTTTTTTCAAACATAATTATGAGTATGTTTTCATATCTGACAATCAAATATCAATAAATGAATTTCCAATACTGGCACATTTTCCCTGAAGTGTTTAAACTGAGGATTTTTCTATTCCTCATGATGCAAGCTCTGTTCGAAACAAAATGATAATTTTAAAAATGTGTGCATTTCAACCATGACATCATTTCGACCATTCATTTTGTTGTTGTTGTTCACATTTTGTGAAAATTTGTGTGCCCCCCTTTTACAAAATCCTGGATCCGCCCCTGATACTAAGTAACAAATAGGACACAAAATGACCAATTACCTTGGACTAGCCGAGACACAATACCATAATGTGGGGCATTTAAATTGCTTGGGTCACTGAAATGGTAAACCACTTCTGTGACACCAAATTTTTGATCAAGATTGTGATATGAACTTTCAAGTGTTGCCTTCACAGTGTTACCTTTGAAGTGTCAGGCAAGTACATGTTCTGTTCAACAGAATTCCAAGAGAGGATTTTCTTATGCAATTGGGTATAAAGTATACTGTATACGCTATAAATTTCGCGGTCATAAATTTTCGCAAATAGGACTGGCCGGACTATTTCAAGAGTGGTTGAATTCGCGATCGGGAAATTCTCAGATGTGTAAACAGCAATGATGATGTACTTTTGCAATGCTAAGTGTTGAATTTCTGTCAAGGAGACAACAAATTCAACTGACTACTTATGTTGGCAACATTTTAGCATGTTGTTAAATATGCGACCCGCCCCCTCGCAATTCGCGAAATATATGGCGTATACATGCAGTATCCCACAGGAATATAGATTACACGGTGAGAGTACCTGTAATCATTTCTAGAAAAACAATGTTCAACACCAAAATTTGGGGCAGAACTTGTCGCTCATGGACGGAAAGGTTTATTAATGTTGTTAATGGACGGAGGCACAGAAATCAAACTTACAATGACCTTTGACCTGTCAGGTGTGGAAATTCCAGATCCTGATTCTGAAGTCCGAGCATGCTGCGATGATCTTGGTCTTGTCACAGAAGATGTTACTGATATGACTTCCTTTCCGAGATTTCATCGAGTGCCAACTACTATCCCTATGAACACAGTAATAAGAATGGTAATATATAAAATTTTTAGTATGAAATACTTCAATGAAGTAAAATGTGACCCACAAGCTAAATCTATAAAGTCAACAAATGTTATCAGAATTCATATTTTAATGAGTAAAATTTCAAAAACTAGAGATTTTTAGCTTTATCATACATGTAACACTCCTAGTTCTATCCTACTGAATACTATTAAAACACAAGACATCTCTGGCTGGGGATTATGGAAATGTGTGTTAACATCAATCAACTGGACCTATCCAGAGAAAATGAGCTATTAAAGTTCAAAATCAACAAAGTCTTGGGTAAAATCAAACAAAACAGGTTAATATACATGTAATTAAGTGTTGACAGTAAAAAGCATGAAGAAACTATTCAATTTTTTCAATTTTCTCCTAAATTTGTGCTAATCAAATTTACTACTTTAGTGAAAAAGAGAAAAAATTAAATAAGAAAAGTAAATTAAATAATGAGATATTGATACCTTAACTTGTCAGTTGTAAAAGAAACAAAACATCATTTTAAATCAAAATTGTTTGAAAATTAACTGTTTTACCACTATTCACTATTTCACTACATGTATATATTTTTCTGTATCAACATTACAAAATTTAATACTCTTGTGTTTCTATATCAAGTTTTCTATACTCACTTCTCTAGATCCCAGTATTTGACCATTCCGTCTTGACCAGCACTGACCAGAAGACCTTGAGGTTTGTCTGGATAGGTGGTCTTGCTAATCCGCAGACTCAGAGTCTCAACTCTGTCATGAAAAAAAAAAAAAAAAAAAAATCAAAGCAAATACTTCAATTTATTTTATAAAATTATTCTAAAGAAGGATATCATCATTGCCACATGGTAAACAGCTCATTAACCCCAAGAGCATCAACTTGTAAAATGATAAGACACTAATCAGCCCATATTGTAAATACATTATGTACAGAGAATATAAAAAATGGAAAACAAGATTGGAATGTCTCTTTTGAAAGAAACCTTGACTGCATATACTATAATTACAGCACATTCCATAACACATTTTCTTTGTGTGAATTTCCCCAACATACATGTAGGATACAATGAATCATTTAATTCCTCAGGTATTTTACATGCTACAACATGCTACTAGTAATATTTATAATAAATATTTATAATAACAAAAACAAAGATGAATAAAGTATAAATCCTCTGAAACCCATACATGAATCTCATTAATTTAAAACATACTACTTTTACCTTTTCTCATGCTCATCAAATGTCTTCACACACGTGGCAGTATCCAGGCGCCATAGTGACACAATCTCTCCGACCGAACAGGCAAAGTATCCCTGGTGATAGCTGAGGGCCATGATGGATGTTGTCTGGCTGATGCGGATGACTCGTGTGTGACGACCAGTCTCTATACTCCAGATTCTCACACTCTACATTTGTTAGAATATACACGTAATATTGTTTAAGTCTGACTAGTAATCAAGTTTGGGGGGTAAAAGAGACGCGCCAATCAACAATCCATAATTGTGACCGTCCACCACAAAACGACCAATAAGTCGCAATGGGAGTTTTAGAGTAAACAGCTGAAAAAGGTTGTTTGGGGTGGAATTTTTTATTTTTAAATTTTTTTGTGTGTATTTTCTAAAAGTTAATTTATTGTAAATCAACCATCTGACAAAATTTCGGGGTAAAATTCAATATTGAAATATGTTTTTTCTCTCATTCAAAATGACCATCTTTTCCTGGACATTGAAACTGTGTGTGTCATCATACTGGGATCATACTTCACATTGCTTTTCTGGTATACATGTAGCTGAAAACTATGCACTGTCTGATATTCAAAATCTACAGACACAAAGAAATATATCTATTCTAAAGGTATGGAAAGTATCAACTCTGTCCAATTAGAACCTCACAGTATAGGCTAGGGAGTTTTGACTCAACCTTTTGTGTGACAAACAATAGGACACAGATTAGGTGCTCAATAAATGGTCACTCTTTTTAGAGCCCATTTTCTCTATTGTTTTGGTCATTAGCCTGTCTGACACTCTAACATTCTCATTGTAATTTATAAGGGTTTGTTTAGTCTATAGAAGAAAAGTTATATATCATTTTAAAGGTCAGAATCTAAGCTTTCAAACTGTGCTGAAATTTAAACAAACCAAATTTCCGACTTATTGGTCATTTTGTGGTGGAGGGTCACATTATTGTAGTTAAAAAATTCATGCTTTATGAACATATAATAACACAAATTTAAAAATTCAATGACATTTCATTTTGAGTGTTTCAAGCAACTTTTAAAAAAATAAAACTTTTCAATAAGTATATTGTGTTTATAATCACCAAGTTTGTGTACATGTATGTCATAAGGCAAGCAACAGAAGAATCAAACAGTATATAGGTTGAATAGTAATTGGTAGTGTAAGGAAATTCTAAACACTAAAACTCTATGACAATACTAGTGTTGGTTGTTTATACAATTTATCTCCTAATTCTGCTTGAAAGCCAATAATTATAACCTCTAAAACAAACACCCAACATTAATACCACAAAGCAACTTTCACATAAATGTACCTCATCCACTGACGTTGTTAACACAGTGAAGACAACTACAACTACATAAGATCAGGATTAACATTTAACACTGACACCTTAACTAGAGTGTTCATACAATTAATAATGACAACTGCATCCTCTCAAGATTAACACTAGTCATTAACACCTAAAAGCTGTATATACCTTATCTGCTGATCCAGATAGCACCATAGTACACTCATCATCCATATCAACACAGAACACTGCTTGTCCATGCCCAACCAAGGTGTGTTTCAGTTCACAGGTGCTCAGGTCCCATACTTTAACCTAAGGTGAAGAGTATTGATAATTTATGTTAACCAATTATACACCTATATTTTTTTCAAGAAAAAGAGAAATTTCAAGAAGAGTAACAATGTCATTTTAAAGCTTTTTCTTCTTTATGCAACTCAGTCAAACAAATATAACAGAAATGGGGAAAAATACTGAAGGAAATCAGTGCATTTGTAAAGATAGTGAAAATAGGTGAAGTCTAGATTGTTATGCAAAAAGAGAAGGAAAATTGTTTAGACTGAGCATAACAAAAGGAAAGAGAATAAAAAGAGAGGAGAGAGAGAATAAAAAGAGAGAGGAGAGAGAAAGAGAGAGAGAAAGAGAGAGAAAAAAAAAAGAAGAAGAAGAAGAAGAAGAAGAAGAAGAAGAAGAAGAAGAAGAAGAAGAAGAAGAAGAAGAAGAAGAAGAAGAAGAAGAAGAAGAAGAGGAAGAAGAAGATGAAGAAGAAGAAAAAGAAGAAAAAGAAGAAAAAGAAGAAGAAAAAGAAGAAAAAGAAGAAAAAGAAGAATAAAAAGAAAGAGGAGAGAGATAGAGAAAGAGAGAGTAAGAGAGCGATAAACAACCAGATATTCAATCAGGAATGGAAATCAAGCCTAACACAACAAGTGCACATACCATCCTATCCTGTGATGCTGTTGCTAAGTAATTCTTCTTCAAAGCCATGGCCCAGACGGCTCCTTCATGACCAAGGAGGGTGCGAGCACACACCCCTTTCCTCAGGTTCCACACTTTGATGGTTGCATCGTAGGCTGCACTGATGAGAAGGTGTTTGGTGAAGAAACGCAGACACCAAACACCCTTCTATAACACCAGAAATAATTAAGACTTGGTCATACACGTTTACAAGTGGACTAATCTAACACTTTGATTTGTAACACCACAATGATGATGGATATCTAAACACTTTAATTGTAGTTACCAAATACACAGACTAAATAACAAATCTTTTACACATGGTTACAGACACAAGACAAAATACATGTATGTAACACCAAAAATGTCTTATGTAAACACCGTAATCAAACACCGTAATATGACCAAACAATACAATGGACAGTTTAAGATGTTCTTAATGGTGCCTAAAAGATATCTTGGGAAGGGGTGTACAGAAAATGCATGTTATACCAAAATCATTATTCAATCGCTGAAAACACTATTGAAAACATTGAATATTTTTACAACATTCATCAGGGGCCCGTTGCACAAAGATTGGCTGAAAATAAAGTTGCGTTTGATTTTCCTGAGTTGCGTTCAAACGCAAGTTTTGTGCAACGGGCCCCAGAAGTAGTAATAAATCAATTAAATTAACGAAGTTCATATTTTATTAAAAATGAAGCACAGTTCATCACACTTAATCAGTCAGGCAAACATTAACACCAACTGAAAAAAACAACAACATGGGAATAAGCACCAAACAAAATCTACACCCAATTTTGTTCTGACCTGGTGTCCTTTGAGTGTCTGGATGCAAGCACCGGTTCGAATGTCCCAGATCTTGACAGTCTTGTCTGCGCTCCCACTAGCAATGCGGTGCTCTCCATCAAACGTTACACAATGCACTCTGTATCAAACATGAACAGAGAAATACAGATATAAATGATACAACCATGACATTTACAGTACAAGTATCAGTGAAACAATCCAGTTGATACTACTAGATGCAGGGGCGGCGCCAGGGTATTTTGATGGGAGGGGCAAGACGACCTAAAGATGACGTCATATTTTTTCTCCATTAAATAACAGGGGTAATATAGAGTTATATGTTAAAGACCACTCTTTTTAATACTCCTCTTTCTTCTTTCTTCCCTTTTCTTCCTCCTTTTCTTCTTTTTTTTCTTCTTTTTTTTTTTTTCACTACTTGAAAAATCATAGGGGGGGGGGCGGTCGCCCCCTCTGCCCCCCCCCCCCCTGTAGCGCCGCCCCTGACTAGATGTCATTATAAGGACTACTACAGCATCCACACATGTATGCTGTAACTGGTAAGGGGCTTTATAAGAAACAGCTATTATTATTATCAGCAGAAGCTGGGCACAAGTGGATACCTGAATATTTACAGGGTGTAGTACATTTCCAGAGAAACATACATGTATAAAGATCTGATATTTGACTACATCTACAACACATATATTTCAGTCTGTACGTGTTCAAAATTGTTAACAGCAATCATAACTACTACAATATAGAAAACCATAGCACCCATTTTTACTGTCTTAATGCACACTTTGTTCACCATTCAAGAGCCTCTTCTTGATTTCCATAGAGATTGACTCGCTTTTCTTCATCATTAAACAAAAATACTAACTTTTCAGTAGTTTAAAAAAGGCACTGTAGAGGATAGTTCAGATAAGCCAGGGTTAACCACAGCAGTTTACTGTGGCAGTATTTTGTGTATTAAATGAATGGCAAGTGGGGATGAAAAAAAGGAGTAGTGCACAACAGTGGTCCTGCATGTACTCACTTCTCTGAGCGTTAAAAGATACAAAAATGTGAAGCGCAGAACGCAAGTACGCTTAAAAAAGCACTGTAGTTTACTGGGCATATGGGACTAAGTTTAAGGGTAAAATAACTGTCCTATTATTCGAAACAGAATAACACTTAGTCTCGTCAAGGTACTCACTTGGAAGCATGTCCCCTGACATCCACAGATTTGGTCTTGCCTTCATCCCAGTTCCACCTCAGGAATACGTTATCTCTGTAGATCCTCTTCCACTGAAATGGCATCTCTGGGAGAGGTATTTCTAGATAAGAAGAATAAATTATAATTCCTTTATTAATATCGATGACTCAATGCCATTTTCGAGAAGATGACAGGCTCACATCTTGCCAACTCCATTTAGTTTTTTTTACTCATTTCATTTTGAAAATCAAGCATGTGATTGTAACCAATGAGAAAAGAAGAGAACAAAATCATTTTAGCGCAACCTCCTGGTCAGTTTCCCATGCACTCAAAAAGTTTTGCATAGGTCATAATCAAAAACAAACTTTTCTATTATATCTTTCTATACAATATTTTTTCTCTTTATCCTTTTTTCCATTGAAAATTTGATACTCTCCTCAATCTTTTATATTTCTGTGCATATCAAGCTGAAGAAAAAAACCCAGAAGAGAATGAGAAATACCCTTGGAAAAGAAAAGAAGAGAAAACTAACAGAAAACTAATAGAGCTATGATCACATTTCAAGCTGTTGACACTGAATTCTCTCATTCTCCTAGGTTTACATGGATGCAGGAACCATCTGGTCTTAAAGGCCATGGGTTAAAGTCACATAGTCATAGGTTCCCATGGGGAATTTGACACTATTCAGGCTTTTACCTTATAACAGGTGTTGTCAATCATCGAGAGTGGACCTCACTTTTTAATGACAGACGGTTCTTAAGTAATGCTTTGTTCCCTCTTCCTACTACAGTGTAAAGAAATGTCATCATCATAAATCTCCCCAGCTCGACTAGTAATTCTATGGTGGGACAGACCCATGGTCAGACCCATCTCCCTGGTTTCGCTGCCTGCATGCCTGGGAGACCTCACACATATTAATGGGTACTTCAACCAAAATCTGGTGTTAGCGAATTATGATATATTGCACATGGACAGTGGCAACTCAGTACCTTTATTCCATTGGATATGATTTGAATTTGGTTTATCACACATTTTCCATAGACTCCGGCCCAAGTTATCTCGAACTTACTATTCAACTGCTTACAAACTAAAATCACTCTTGACTCACCAATGGCAACCTGAGCACACTTCTCCTTCCATATCTGGTCATGACTGGCCCGACGGTTCCACGTCTTACTGACCTGAGCCGCAACCAGCAGCCATCTTGGTGTCAGGTATCCCAGGATCCTTAGCGCCAGTGGCAAGGGTAGCAGGGAGATGAAATCGCGGGACTGTTTAAGCTGTGAGCAAATATTTTTAAAAACTTAATTTATTGGATGTATAAACTTGAAATTCAGATTTTACATTGACTTTTTCCAAAACAATTTTTAAAAAAGAATTCACTAACTCACCAATTTGAAAAACACTTTGGAAAAAGCTTTGAGAAAATGTTGACATAACTATGTGTATTTCACATCAAGATGGTTTTAAATAGTATTAACTCCCAAATCAAACATTTTTGTTACTACCTTGATATGATGTACATGTATTTTAACACCAACAATGTTTCATTACATACTGCACTTATAGTGCACAACATGCTTAGAAAGCAAATATGCTTCGGTAAAATTTGAAATGATATTACATGTAATGGATAACAGTCAGTTTATGATATTCTTTGGTAAGCATTCAGTTCATATTACTTAGTAATTCAATTCAATTCAATAGTGAGATTATGATATTATGTCCTAATCAAACTAACTTACTGCAGAATGTGTGGATATGAAATACAACTGCCTCTGATCCAACTTCTTCAATAGTTTGTGGAGGAACTCATTTCTCTGGACATCTAGGGGAGAGAAAATTGTGAAGCACAGAGGTTGACAGGATGTCAATGAGTTAACACAGCATTTAGATATCCACACATACACAAAAATGATAAAACATACAGATGTGAAATGTAGTCATGGACTTTGTTCCTTAGCAATTTAATTGTTAAAGAATTGTGTATTGATTAAATTTACATTTCTTCCTACCATTTCCTGTATTCTTTTCATTTTCCTTTCTTTCTTTTCACCTCACGTTTCCTTACTTTGACTGTTATACCAATGTATTTGGGACTGTGTCAAGTTCAATTTAATTATTTTTGTAATGCACACCTTTAATAGTGTATTTCTAGTTGTAAAAAGACATTATGATGCCACATGAACATTATCACTGTAAAATGCTGAACATTTTTCTAAACATTACAAAACATTTCTAAACATCATGAAGTTATTACTGCTGATACAAAAAATAAAGGAAAACATAGGAAATACATATTTGTATTCAACTATTCATTTAGAGAGAAAACAAGATATATACTTACCATTCCAGCATTCTTCATACCAATGAAAGAGTTGCCAGGATTCTACCGGGATAGGGTCGATTGGTGGTAACCTGTCAGCCCTTGTACCAGACTGAGACAGGAAAGAAAGAGACAATGTGTGCTTTTGTCACAAATTAAACCCCAAATAACATAAATTATTGAATGAAAGTAAAAAAAAAAAAAAAAAAAAAAAAAGTACATGTATATGAACACCATTGCCCACAGTTTGAAACCCAGCCCAAGGGTTTTAAATAAAGCATAATTTTATACGAATTCACATGTAAAGGATGTGAGTTCAAGCACTGGCACAGCATCAATTTTCTTTCAGCAAGACATGAACTTTTCAATTGCTATGGAGGCTGCAAACCTGAGACTGCCACCTTCTTGGGAATATACGATACATGTACATGTACATATACACTGCATGCGTATACTGTACGTGGCAGTCCAGTGTTTGTTCTATTAGTTGATCAAACACAGGAAAGAGTTGGTAAACTGGATTCCTTGTAATGAGAGGAGCTAAAGCCAGGGTAAAACTAAACACAATTTTTGGTGCTAGACACATTCAGATTATCATTACTTCATTAACCCTTTCGGGACAATTGACCGCATTTTGTGGTTTCCGTTTGGCTCAGTAACTTTTGATCCAGAGCTCTAAAAAAATATAACAGACGCATGAGTACTAAGAGCGAAAAATTCTGCACACACTACGTCCATTTTTGTTGCATTACCATATGTGACCCGACGCCTCAAAACCTACAATAAGTCGCCAAAATTATTTTTTTTGTTTTATACATTTTCTGAAAGTAGAGATTCTCAGCTTTCCAATGGTATATCACTTGCCTAGTTTACTCAATAATAACACCTTAAATATCACATTCAGAATCAGTATGTAACCACTATATAACCAGCAATCAATAACTCCTATTCAGAGAAAATGGCCATTTAAGTTCCGAACAAAAGAGTGCTAAACCTTCGCTCTCTGTGTGCGACCAAGTAAAATTGGGTATTTAAATGGCCATAGCAACCGTTATAAAGGGATTATCAGATTAGGCTGAATTTTGGCATGCTGCTCGAGGAGGACCTATTCATTACTCACTCCAAAAATCAATTTAATACCTTTAAAGGGTATAGTAGTAATTTGGCATTGAATAAAAGTATTTCAAAAGCAAATTTCGGCGATTTCGATTTTTTAGCTCGACAGGTGAAAAAAAGGAGTCATTTTAAAATGCCCCCAAAACATATTTCTAAGTCGAATTACGACTCACAAACTTGAGACATGATAGAATGATAATAAAACTACCCATTTCTATCAAAAACAGAAAATTGACAGATCCAAGCAAATTTACTATTTTGGGCTATTTGCTACGTTGTGGTCCGTGCGACTTATTGTAGGTTTTGAGGCGGCGGGTCACATATTGTGTTTGATGTCAGAAATTTTTAAAGACAAGAATAACCTTTAAAATCCTTAAATTGGCAACACATTGCGAGTTGCTGTTTTTTTTATCCAAATTGGCAATTTTGACAACTTTTCCACAAAATCCCTAACCATGTATATTTTTTTTAAAGCATTACAACTTATTAGAACTATGTAGAACTTAAAGAAAGTATTATTATTGCCAATTTGAAGAACAAAATGTGATTAAATTAGCCCTTAGATCATTCCTATCCTGAAAGGGCTAAAACTCAAGATACGGGTGAATTCTCTCGTGGTTATCTTTACTGAAATAAAGATTAGAAAATAGGTACCAACTAACTTACCATGGTTGGTCTGTTCCAAGTCAGTTGGACATCAGTCAGTGCCTTGGTCAACTGGGGGACATTTGCATCATCCACTGGATTGTAGCCCCTCCGTTTCCTTTCATTCCTTGCCACCCTCTTCCTTGGAATGGAATGACCATCATGGTCCTGCATATGCCTTCTGATTGGCTGATCATCCCTAGATGTAAATGTATTAAAAGATTCCATTCAAGTATAGGGTTATATCACAACAAGTGAATGAGTAAATTACGCAATGCGTAATAAATGTCCCCGCCAGAAGTGCAGATCTGTGGAAATTAACTAGCCTGAACCTTAAAACTTCAGTGAAAAACTTAAGTGAATAAAATAATAATGTTACTGCATGCAAAAGAAGAGAATACCAACAATGCATGTATACAACTGAAATATAAAACATGAAAACATTATGAACCTTCAGCCATTTTGAATAAATTTGCATAAATTTGCATGAATAATGAATTTCAAAATTCTGTGTAGAAGTTTGGAAGCCCCCACCCAGCCCTATCAGATAAAACAATCGGAATCAAAATCCGATGTGAAATAGAGGAGAAGTAGCATTTTTCGTCAATTTTGAATAAATTTGCATAAATTTGCATAATTAATGAATTTCTAAACTCTGTGTAGAAGTTTGGAAGCCCCCACCCAGCCCTATCAGATAAAACAATCGGAATCAAAATCCGATGTGAAATAGAGGAGAAGTAGCATTTTTCGTCAATTTTGAATAAATTTGCATAAATTTGCATAATTAATGAATTTCTAAATTCTGTGTAGAAGTTTGGAAGCCCCCACCCAGCCCTATCAGATAAAACAATCGGAATCAAAATCCGATGTGAAATAGAGGAGAAGTAGCATTTTTCGTCGATTTTGAATAAATTTGCATAAATTTGCATAATTAATGAATTTCAAAATTCTGTGTAGAAGTTTGGAAGCCCCCACCCAGCCCTATCAGATAAAACAATCGGAATCAAAATCGGCCAAGAAATGACGGAGAAGTAGCATTTTCTAACATTTGAGCACACACGGACAGACGGACGGACGGACGGACACACACACACACACACACACACACACACGCACACACGAACGGAGCCCGTTTCATAGTCCCCTCGCGAACTTCGTTCGGCGGGGACAATTAGCTCTTTAGCAAGAAAAGTTTTTAATAATAGTGTCATTTTAATTGTTTATTTTGATTTAAACATGATGTTATGATATCTAATTTACAATTCTTGAATCTGATTTTAATTTCAATAAGAAAGACAAATCTTTTTTTTTTTTGCTTTAAGTATATTCACAGACACTTTATCAAAATTTGAAGAGTTTGGGTTAGGAAGAGAGTATTAAGAGACAGAAAAAGGGACAAGAAGACATAGTAAGATAGCAAGTGTAATATGAAAGAAAGACTGAAGATAGAAGGAGGGAGAAAGATATATATATATATAGAGAGAGAGAGAGAGAGAGAGAGAGAGAGAGAGAAAGAGAGAGAGAGAGATGGGGGGGAGAGAGAGAGAGAAAGAGAGAAAGAGAAAGGAAGAGAGAGAGAGAGATAGAGGTGCATCTAAAGGGAGAGCATCAGAAAGCAATACATCAAACATTGGCAAAGCAAGAAATTAAGCAAATGTGACATGGCATCCATCCTTGATAAAGAAATTAAGGACAGCTTTGCCACTCAGAAACTGACCTCATTGGAGAGACTGGTGCTGATTTACTGAGTGGATGGTCAAAGGTTTTGGAATGAGTGACAGAGGGCAACTTGACCAGTGGCATACTGTTGGTTGGTCTGAGTCTGTCCCAGCCAGACTTGAATGACCTGTTGGAGAAATGAAATAAATGGTGTCACAAGGTAAATTTTACAGGCAGAGTAAATGAATATGACACTCAGTATATAGTGTGTGGTGGGTATGTGCCGCAGAGTAGACCCCCATTTTTACACTCAAATTTCTGTTCCAAAGCATGATACAATTTTTTCTTGTTGAGAAAAAGAAGAGAGTAAAACATTCCAGAGCACCGCTTTTTTTTCATTCCGTCGTTCCGGCCATGCATGCGAATTAACCCCGCTTGATATGAATACACACACCATAGACTTGCCATGACACACAGCGTATTTACATTGTAGCTAACAAGAGTTTGTGGGAACCAGTTCCGTAGCATCATATTTATATTGTAATCCAGTTCCAAAGACCCCCCTTTTCCAAAATGTTAGTAGTTCCGAAGACCATCCTTTTCATGATACGCTCGTTCCGAAGCCCCCTTTTTTTGTCTTGCCAACAGCACATACCTAACCACTTTTGGGGTCGAGTGCGTAGTAAGTTAACTTGTAATATTTTTAAGAAAACGATATGATATTGTGTTTATGAATTATGTAAGTATCTATACTTGTATAATACAGAGCCCTGTGGAAGCTAGACAAGTACTACCTTTTTTCTCTTTTAATGTATTTTCTGTTTGATTTCATTGTCTATGATTTCTTTACACTCATGTCATTGCTGGAAATGAATGAATGAATAAATAAATAAATAAACAAATAAATAATACTGGAAAGCTTTAACTTACACCTCCTTTGGTTCGTCTGAAGGAGCAGACTTGATGACAGGAAGGATGTGCTGGGTATTCAATCTCTTCACATCAGTCCTTCTTTGTAGATGTGCACTATGAATGAGAACAGATAAAACAAATGAATTATTAAACTTCACTGAAGATACATTTACAGTCTGATACACAGCAATTTTTTTCTCCCTTAGAAGAAATCAAATGAGAGGTGCTACAGTTAGATCATGAATTAGGTCACGATTTACAAAAGAAAAATCAGAGAAGCAGATTGGTGAAAGTTTGAACAAAGTTAGACAAAGTAAAAGTCATTATGAACTTTTTAAAGTTGTAGTTACTAATTTCAAATTGCAGAATCGTCATGTCACTGTAATATAGTGGCAGACAACTCTCCCATTTGTAGCAACACATAAAACAACTAAAATATTTGGTTTTTTTTTAAATATATAACTTGTTTTTGCTATATGCTATACATAATATATTTCAAGCAATGCCTTGAGGGAAAAGGTGCTTCGGAAAAAATAGAAATTAATGATATTTTAGTGTACAGCAAATATGTTGTAAAATACACCCCAAAAAATGTACATACCTATGGGCATGGTAATAGTTTCTGACTGCTCTCTTAGCCCTGGTTTCCCTGCTTGTGTGACTGCTGATGGGCTCAAAATGATACTCTGGATACTGCTGTCTTGCGGTGTACATGAAGTCTCTGTGCAGGGCTGGTTGTAGAGTGGTCCATAGGAAGTTGTACTGGGTGTAGTTGCTGCGCTGCAATATGCCTTCTAATATCTGACATCGCTGGGAGATGCATGTACATGTACAAGATAATAAAAAGTCAGTAATGTACATAGGCCTAGAACCGTCAAACTTTGAGAAATATGTTCCAGTAAATATGCATGCATTCATGTAATGTAATGAGAACAGTCTTTCACTGATCTTCATTACAATGCCTTGAGTTGAATCTGGTCACTGATATGAAAACAGTTAACACAGATTACACAGCTAACGGCTTTATCATTAAATGCAGGGTGGTCAACAATGTTCTGTTGTTTTAATTTTATTGCCAATGATCAACGAAAGTAATAGCAATATACACATCTGAAAATTTGATGAGGAAAATCATTATTACTGTAAAGATTGGAAATCACATATCTATAGAGTTTCTCACAGCTGTTCAAACTATCCAGAATTCCAGACTGGAAAACAGGATATATATTAAACTTGCAAAACATCTCAAATTGCTGTTTTAAATATTACAAGGGTCATTCATATATTAAACACTTTAGTTACTAGCCCAAATAGAATAAAGGTTTTACATTAAGGCTATATTCCCCACATTATGCTGCAATGACAGTACCTGAAAAATTAACGACCCCTTTTCATCATACTCAACATTCAACATTCATCTGATCATACAGATGGACATATACATGTATTTTCTCTCCTATTTGAAAACTCTTAACACCAGCTGTGAGACGATCAAACTGTAGAGAAAATATCCTTATTGTTGACATATAAATACCTACATGTACTCAGCAGCTTGATAAGTTTACTACACTACCATTACAAAAAGGTTACCTGATTGTGATTCCATTTATCCAGCCAGATGTTGACATGATCGACCTGTCTGTTGAACTCCATGGTGTTATCGCTCTCAATGCCCCTCCCTCGGAACGCATGCCAGTCAGACAACACCAGCACGCTGTCCCCTTCCCCTCCTCCTCCTCCACTCTGGGTCCTCCCTGACAACAAGATGTCTCCCAGTTGGAATCCGGAGCCTTCCCTCTCCTCCTCTACCCCGCCCTGGCCCCCATCATCACCACGATTCTGCGCATCATCTCCGTTATCAGCATCCCCTGGCAGTGTCATGTGCATGCTTGGAGTTGGGTCATTTGCCAGTGGATTGGAAGACACAGGGGGTAAGACGTCCATTGTGTCTGATCTCCTCTCATCAATGTGCCTTCAGGTCGGAAGCCCAAGATTGATCTGAAATAGGAACATAATATTTCAAAGTGAATTAAGCATGAAGGTTCAGTTTCTTTACCCGAAAAAGAGATGGGGTCAGAATCCACCCCCAAATCATTCCTTGACATGTAATTCAAAATGTACAAAATGGTATTTTGAACAGCTTTTTCTGATTCTTGCTACCACCATCTTGAGAATCAAAATGGCGCATGTGCAATGGCCGATTCGATATCGCGATCAACCAAGATTTCGAGTCATACCCTATCGAGAGAGATAGTTGTGACACATGTACAAGTGCACGCTCGAAGGTCAATCTATGGAGCTCCGATCTGAATGGTATTCGGGGCTCCATGAATTTGACCTATGAATAAGTGCACGTCCGTATGTCACAACTGTTTCTCTCAAGTAGCTATGGTACATCTTGGGTTAAGTTATTATTTCTTTTGATCAGTGTTTTTTTCTGCAAGCGTTTTTGCATTGTCCAATTCTTCCATCTGCTATCATATTTTGATTTAGATCCACAAATGTGAATTTTTAAATTTGTTTTTAAAAATAATGATCATGAAATAACATTGCATTATTTTGGGCTACATGCGGTCAATTTGAATAAAATATTATTTCTATTTACGTCCATTCACTTGCGTGCGCAGTTGCATATATGCATGCCATATAGAATCCCCACACTACGTGCCGTAGTTCCTCAGACCATGTTTTTTCGCGCAGCTGGGTACAGATCCACCGTGCCAAAGACCCTATGTTTTTCGCTTCTAGTCAGTTACTTAGACCCCCGTTTCCAGGGCGGCTGCGGCACACCCCCGTCTGAAAAAAATTGAGTTATATTACACCTTATTAGAACGATGTAGCACTAAAAGAAAAATATTATTGTTGCCAATTTGAAGGACAAAATGTGATCAAATTATCCCTTAAATAATTCCTGTCCTGAAAGGGTTAATACAGGAGCCACCCGGTTCCCGTAGTCTATGGGTTATTAGCAAGCTTTCGAAATAGGATGGTAGCTCGGAGCACAACGCAAGTCCGCTTGAACGCTCCTTCTTTCAGGACGGTATTCAGCCAACATAGCGTCAGTCTGTGAACAGGACGGAACGATGTATTTTGTGAAAATGTAAACAACAGTCATACTACCCGTACACGCACAGTGCATGCAATGATGCATGCAGTGCATTTCATGCACTCACACTTACGCGAGGTTATTGGATAACCTCGCACTCTGTACCTTCATACTGTGAGCAATTGCCTCCCATAGGGAAGTGTGTGATATCTTGCCCATATGTGTGCAGGAGAGGAGCAAGATCACCGACCAAAAACAGCCTGAAAATTTCACTTTCATGTGACAGTTGAATTTCATGCACAGAGAGTATAAACATGGAATCTTCCAGTTCTACAGAAAGAAATGTCTGCTCGGTGATTGACTAAACTTTTGTTGTTGTTTTTTTAATTACCAACACTGTAAAACTAAAAGCCATGAAATCTGTCTCATCTACATGTATAGAATTTGAAAGCTCCACTTTCATAAGCATTCAAAATCTGATCAGAAAGTCGATTCATTTGTCTCTTGATTGATCTCAACTATTCCTTTTAGGCGTCTCCGTCCTAGCACCATGTAGCGAAACAGTTACTGGGAGTGGGACAGGACGACGGGAAGTTGTGCGCGACGTCCAGCACAAACTCTTATCCCTCCCGCCGCGTGATCTCCCGTCCCATTACGAAAGCTCCCTAATAGTAATACAGAGCACGTAAGTTGTAGTTACATGTATTGTAGACCGAAAATTCTGTCTCTCGTTCATTAGCCTCTTAATATTATTTTGACAAGGTCGGCCATTCACCAAGTTATGTATTGTAGGTCCACGTTACTTACAATACATGAAAAATATTGTGTAGGACTACGTTAGCGAAATGGCGATAAATTAATAATGAAGTAAATACTACAAAGCAATTTAAAGACAATCAATGACTAAAACTACTCCAGTGTTAACTTATAATAACTATAATTTTAAATATGTACTGATGGGGTATATTTTTGATAATTATTTTAATACTCACAAGAAAATCTCGTCCCCAGATCGCACTAGACCGTAGACGTGTGTTGTCAAGTCAACCGCACGCTCTATGCATGATAATTGCATATAATTGATTGGTCGTAGTCTTTAATTTGAGGCGGTATGATAAAAATAAAATAAAAATAAAACAATATACACAAAACTATAGGTTCTAGATTCTATTTCTGTACGAAAACAGTATTATTTTGTAAGATTTTTTTTTCAACAAAACGTCAGAGTCTGCTTTGCATATAATGTTTCCGGAATGTTTGCTGTAAGTGTAAAGTGTATATCGCAGTAACGAGAAAAAAGACTAACCTGGCACAATTAGAATCACTATCCTCTTCCGGCTGGATCGACATATTTTATTGATGAAGACAATTATTACAGGTGATCCGATCTCTCGATCTCTACTTCTATTCGCCCGGATTTTTTTTGTTTTGTTTGTTTTTTGTTTTTGTTTTGTTTTGTTTTGTTTTGTTTTGTTTTGTTTGTTTGTTTGTTTGTTTTGTTTTTTTGTTTTTTTTTGAGGGGGGGGGTTGTTTTTTGTTGTTCTTTGTTTGTTTGTTTGTTGTTGTTTTTTTGTTGGTTGTTTGGTTGCATGTTTTTTTTTTCTTCTTCTTGAAGTTCTTTCTTTCTTTATCTCTTTCTTTCTTTTTTTTTCTTTCTCTCTTTCTTTCTTTCTTTCTTTCATCCTCGTACAAAAAACGATGTATGGAAAATATGCATTTTTCAGAGAAAGGGGCGGCGGTTTCTTACAGTGACCGAGAGTAGGTCGGGGAGGGTCTACAAGCTCCCCCCCCCCCCCCCCCCCTCCCCCGCTAAATTGAGTACCAAAACAGATTTGGCAAGGCCTACGCACAAAAAAAAGTAACAAAAGATCCTGACAGTGAGATTATTAATTCATTTTTTTTTTTTTTTTTTTTTTAGGGGGGGGGGGTTTGTTTTTGTTGTTGTTTGTTTGTTTGTTTTTTTTTGTTGTTTTTTTGGTTGTTGTTGGTTGTTTGGTTGCATTTTTTTTTTTCTTCTTGAAGTTCTTTCTTTCTTTCTCTCTTTCTTTCTTTTTTTTTTTTCTTTCTCTCTTTCTTTCTTTCTTTCTTTCATCCTCGTACAAAAACGATGTATGGAAAATATGCATTTTTCAGAGAAAGGGGCGGCGGTTTCTTACAGTGACCGAGAGTAGGTCGGGGAGGGTCTACAAGCTCCCCCCCCCCCCCTCCCCCGCTAAATTGAGTACCAAAACAGATTTGGCAAGGCCTACGCACAAAAAATAGTAACAAAAGATCCTGACAGTGAGATTATTAATTCATTTTGAGAGAGAGAGAGAGTAGTAGTAGTAGCGTAGTATATATATAGGAGAATATACGGAGGCCTATAATGCAACCCCCGTCCCCGCTTGCTGGGCCATATCAATGAAACAAATTAAGAAATGTATAGAAAAGATTAAAAAGAAACAACAACAACAAAAAACAGTTCAGCCTCATATTGCACTTATAATTTCCACAACTCCATTCCTGCCAGCACTTGCCTGCCCACAGGGAGGGATGGAATAGTACCCCCCCCCCCCCCAATCGCTGTATATGGTCATGGCCTGTATTCTCGTT
Organism: Heliocidaris tuberculata; assembly: GCA_025618425.1. Classification (NCBI taxonomy): domain Eukaryota; kingdom Metazoa; phylum Echinodermata; class Echinoidea; order Camarodonta; family Echinometridae; genus Heliocidaris; species Heliocidaris tuberculata. Next base: position 30,366,344 of record CM046837.1, on the reverse strand, counting down.
TGACACGTAATTATAAGCAATCATAATTTTCAAGTTGACTGATCATGTTAATGTGTAGTATGTTAAAGGTCTCTATGTAATTCAAATCTTTTATAGGCATTTTATTATCTTTTTCTTTTCCATAACTATTAATTTGGAAATAAGAAGAAGAAAAAAAAAAAAAACCCCAAAAACAAAAAAAACCCGTGACGTTTGTTTGCATGGATCACTCTGGGACGTAGAAAACTTTGAGAAAAAACATGAAAAGGTTATTACTGATATTGGCTTGATATTAATGAAATATCAAAACACAGTAATATTGTTTTGTGACAATTTTATTTCATCTAATTGTTTCTTTTCAATTATGATAAACAAATTGATATGACATGCCATATATACATAGCTATTCCACGTATGAAATTACTAGGCGCAATAATTTTATTGTGGTCGTATCAGAAATGTCTATCAACCATTTCGGAAACTTATCATGAACATGGTTAAACTTATTTACCGCAAATCTACAACTTTAGAGAGATGTGATAAGGCGGAAGTCGCCATAGTGACTATTATAAGGTAAGGGCAATTATCAAATGAACTTTGCCTTTGAAAATATTTTGTTATGTAAGACGAATCCAGATAAGGGGTGGGGGCACATGGAACACCCCCCCCCCACCCCCAGCTGAGCAAGATATTTTGATACACTCTTAAGTTTCGGATAATGTAATAATCTCTACATTTGCCTTTTTTCATTCCGTTCTTTCTCCCTGATTGGGACACATGCTTGTGCCCCCCCCCCCCGGCCCATCCTAGATCCGAAAGTGGGTAGGCCTATACGGTATATTTCTTGATTTCTGAACAATTAATACAAATACGACAACGAATATAGATACGGGAAATGACATGGAAATAATCAAAGCAAACAAGCATGCACGAAATATGTAACACGTGACTTTGAAAAAATCTAATAAGTTGACACGATTGATTTATTCCGAAAAATTTGACAAAAAGATAAAAGAAAACATGTAAAGGCATAACGTAGCAACGTGATTACATCATACACTTAAATCAATTATTTTTAAAAATGAAAAAAATAAAAAATGGATTTCATGAATATAGAACATTGTCAAATTTCGGCATAATAATCATTTGCACCTTGCATCAGAATTATGCATCAGAACACTCTTGCAAATGTGTTACAAGCTTATCCTCTTCTGTTGTTGTATTTCCTATCACACCGATTATTCTCTTATTTCTTATTTTCTTAATACTCCTTTTTCCTCTTTCTTTTACCTTACATTGTATCAATTCGAACTCGACCTCATTTTGTACACTACACTTATACTCTCCGTTTGAAAGAATAATGAAAACTTAACTGAAAGATGCATTATTATGTGCATAGTTATTTTTACCATTTACTAGACACTTGCTTTATTTTCATTTTCCTTTCTATTGATATTTACACCGTTTCTGAATTGAGAAATAGTTAAAAGTTCAAATACTGCGTCCACATTCGCATTGTTACATTTCATTGGATTATGAGTACGTGAAATTAATGCATAGCAGTTTACCAAACCTTGCGATTCACGCCAAAAAGTTTGTAGTACTGATTGGTAATGTTTAAGGCATCAAAATTTCATCATATTTCATTATTTGTATGATTAAAAAAAGAGAAAGAAACAAATTTTATAATAACCTTATTTTGAATCTATTTTCGCAGCCCGAGATATTTTTGTTTTTTTAACGAGACGTAGAAATTGCATTGATTCATTTTTTCCTAACCAAAACTCAATTAATAATCGTGCATTCTTCAGTCTTAATGTAAAAACATGGCGACGAGTGACGTCATAATGACAAAAAGGAATGACGTCACGAGAGGGGCGGCTGCTCCTGTGGTGGGGTCGACGTACTTTGTCTTCATCTCGACCCAATTCTGTCCCCTTTCTGAGAGGTCGGGTTTGATCTCGTTATTGATCCGTTCGTTATAAGCGTTGTACCATTCGATCTAAAAAGAAAGAATTAAAGACCAAATATAATGATTTACTAAGATGATGATTTACTAAGATGATGATAGCATGTGGACGGTTGATGAACCAGTGGGGGGGGGGGGGGGGGGGAGGGGATGATAACATTATCTTACTATCGTTGAAATGCACGAAGGATATGTTGGCCTACATTCGATGATAAGAATTTTTAAAAAAAATGGGGAAAAAAAAACTAGCAAAAAGAAGGAAGAAACACTGACACAATTGTCTTCTTTTTTGACTGTCACACACCCCCTCCCCACTCCCCATCCCCCTAAAGAAAAAAAAATATCACAAAACAAAAAACACAAAAAACACAAAAAACACAAAAAACAAAATAAAACAAAACAAAACAAAACAAAAAAACCGGGATACTCTAGAGATCGAGTGCAGGAAGGTTTCCTGATAACACATTCCTTTGATAAAAATAAATACAAAATGCTCCTTCTGACAATCCTGTATCCGCCCCTGTGCAGAAAAAAACCAAAAAAAAAAACAGACGTGTACATCCTGACAGACAGAAAAAAAAACTTATTTGCAAAATACACATACTGACAGACAGACATACAAACTTACCTGTTTGGAAGTCATGAGACTAAAATCGATGAGGGTAGGTTCAAAGGGTACCAGAGAGATCATTTCAAACGTCATGTATGTGTAGTCGTTGAACTTGTGCTGCGTAACAGGAGACAGTTATTTGTAAAAACGTGATAAGAACAGTTGCGGACACATTATTTTATGAAACTATCGTAAGCCATTATCCATTTTTGTTATATTATTAGTATACTGAAATACTCATGCACCCAATGCGATATATCTACATTCATTTTTTAATTCGTATTTCCGTCACATTTTAAAAATCATAGTTCGTATACTTGGACCTTTTAATGTAGAATTTAAGTTCGATTGATAACGGGAAGCAGATTCAGATGATGATAAATGCTATTGTTCGTTCTGCATCAAGTATAGTTACTATATAGTGGCAGTACCGACAAGACACTTGATGAAATGCCCCCCCCCCCCCATGCAGAATGATCAATATTATATCTATAATAATTAATATAATGATTTACCTCCGTCTCTGCCTCCTTGGCATACATGACATTTTCAATACGGATTCCGAATTCACCATCTTCGTAGTAACCAGGTTCTGAAAGGAGCAAAAGATATACAAACATTAATAATAACATATTAAATCCATGTTACCATTAAAAATTGCTAAATTAACAATGACGTCTTTTCCACTGGTTTATAAATTTCATTATTCTGTTGCAAAACGTTGGAAAGTAGCTCGTGTACCTTCAAGTTAGATTATTATTAAGTGCAGGGGAAAAGAGAATCTGACTTGTTCGTTCAATCTTCCTTACTTGGACTTTATTTTCAGATTTAATTGTTCATGGCGAGTTTGTTAGATCATTACTATACAATCATGATCAGACCCCATTGCTCTAGGCCTATGCATACTCGCAGGTCTCATAAAATGTACGATAATACCATGCACGCGGGGTGACCACAGCAAAGCGTATTTAAGCAATTTTCCGCGATGAATATGGCTCATGAAATGATAGTACATCAATATTGGGTCCTGTAATATTTGAGTCAGTATTTTCTTGTAGGCCTAGCTGCTAACAAAAGAGCTAAAGTGGGGAAGTGTTCATTCAGTCTCCCTCTTACAAAGCCCTCCATTCATTAGGTGTTATGTTATGGCTACGGCCTATAGCTAGTTGATGACCTCCAACTCAAGACCAAAATGTCGGTCTCATGAAACTTCTAACATATATTTTTTGTCGGTCTTTGCAGGCTATCAGTCTCGTGGACATAGGTCACATGGGCTGTCGGTTGAGAAGATGTACACACGTGTTATAATGACTCCTTTTTTTAATTTCATATACTGCACTGGTAAATAAAATGCTTGTTAGATACAGAGGGATAGCATATCCTATAAAATTGGGGACGCCTGTGTCCTGGGGCGGGGCTCCTGTCTTATCAGAAGGGTGAAAGCGACAGAACAAGTTTATCAGCGGGGTCGGGGGGGGGAGTTGGGGGAGGGGTGGAGAGGTCGATCGCCCCCTCTTCTATCTTCCTCTCTCTTTTTCTAAGTTCGCCATCAAACGGGGGGGGGGGGGGCAGTGTCCACAGCCCCATGCCGTAGCTATGTCTCTGGTTATATATTTACTGTGTGTTCAAGGCACGTCGAAGGTTAGAGGTATGTTCTTAGATGTTCTTTGAAGTAGGCCTAGTCAAGTAAAGGAGCTATTTCTTAGAAAATAAAATGCAGGAAGCTTTTTTCAAAAGTTGTGGGAAAACGGATTGTATAAGGAATAAAGCTAGCCTGTTTTCAGGACAGTATGTGAATAAAAATGCATAATACGGAATGAAATCTCATTAGTCAGACTAGTTATTAAAAGATGTTAAAGTAAAGGTTAGTTATTTATGACGTCATAAAACCCATGCATATACCTGTTCAACAGTTCTGCGAAATGTACTCACCATCCGAAAAGAACATGCCAGTATAAATAGGGTCGTGACGGGAGCTGTAACCAAGACTAATACTCGCTGGACCTATACAGGGAGGATAATACCATGGATTTTAAACTAAAAATAATGTCATATTCTTTTCTCTTTTTTTTACATACCGTCAGAGAAAAACATGTTTAGATGAATAGGTTCGTGAGCTGCGCTGTAACCCAGGTTGATTCGGCCAGGCCCTGGTGAAAAAAGAACACATGAAACCAGCAATGGACACCAATGAATGCAACATTAAGCACTATAAGCTAGATGAGCGTATATAGTAGGCCTATTTTGAATGAAAATTTCTGTGCCTTCTATACTATTATTAGCAGTGAATTTGCAAACCTTTAAGCCAAGATTAAGCCACAGTCAATTAAAAAAATTTCTATATTCTATGACAAAAAAAGGAAAGAGTTCTTGATTTTTCCACAAACAAAATCAACCTATTTAAGAAAGACTGTCACTGTATGATATTTCTGTTCCACAGTATTTTCGATGCAATTCGTGACTTTTTGTCGCCTATTATCTCGCGAATACGTAATGCAGATTTGTACACTTCCTCCTCATCCAAAAAAAGAAAAATAAAATAATAATGATAAATTAATTTGTATTGGATTGTTTTACGAAATTCGTGCGTATATGTATTTATTTTTTTACCAAATATATTTCTCAATATATTTTTCTTCTTTTTTTTTGTTCGGCAGAATGAAGGTGCCATCTGACTCAATATCAGGTAAATTTGATAATTTAAAGAGGAAGATGTAACTTTTGTAGGAGAAGGATAATGAAATTTTCATTCAATTTGTACACCAAGACAAAGTAAAGGAATTTCGGGCATCGTAATAATTTATCCCATTTTTGTAAGCTTGTCATACGCGGTAAAATAGGTCTTGCTCCGATCCACCACCCCACCCCCCCCCCCCCACACCCCAGTACACACAAGGGTCAAAAGTATGATGACGATGACTGAAATCAAACTTCCCATAATATGATTAAATCGAACTTACAGTGAATGTCAAGACTACAATGATATGTGCCAAATGAATTTGGTAGAAATTGTACATAGCTGTGAAATTTACATGCATTTGCTAATCATTAGTAAGTGAATATATGATAAGTTATGTCATTTTGAATGTGAATGTTAATATTACGATGTAATGTGAAATAAATTATTTGGTAATTATTGTAAACAAGTCTGCAAAGCATGGATGTATGAATAAATTATTGAATCTAATTGAATTGAAATGCTTGTTGTGTTTTTAGGTGAATGAGATATGTATCAAGTTTACCGATAAATTCTATTGGTCAAAAAAAAAAAGATAATGAATAAATGAAAAATAAATAAATAACAATAATAATAGTCTGTCATTATAAATGCAATTCCCTAACCAGACCTTTCACTGTAACTAGGAAGAAAGGGGTAAAGAATGTAAGTGACAATAGATTGGTCACTATAGATATAGGCATGCTTCATGACACGAACTTGTAATGGAATACAGAACGAGAGGGTGTGAGCAGAGAGTTGGCCCTATGCCAAAAAAGGGGGTCACACTTGAGAAAAATGACTTGCTTTCCCTCCTTCTTATCAACCAAACTAATTACTCATCATGCCCCCCCCCCCCCCCCCCCCACGCAGGTTCACCATTTTAGAGCGGTTATAGAGCGTAAATAACGAAAAACAAAGGGTGTAATGGTGGCATGAAAAGTTAGGCAAAATTTGGTGAGGAAACAAACACAGAAAATGAAGTGAAAAAATGTGAAAAATTTGTGTTTTACGTGTTACTTAATGTGGCGTATCAAGACATTTATAAATAGGGGGTGGAATCCTCATTCGGACAGTAAGGTATACCTGGGCAACCCGCGTAACAGAGATAAAATCACATAAAATCAATACTTCTATCGAAATGAAATTCCGACTCGATAGGTTCATCTTTCAAAAACAAGACAGAATATCAACAAATTATATGACAAAAGCAAACTGAACACAGGCAAAACATATCAAAACAAAGTATATGCAGACAAATTTTATTTGATAAGAGCCCCAAAATATGCCACAAATTTAGATTAATATAAGACAATTTTGGGCATTATCTTTCATTTTTCTTTTGTAAGTCATTCAGTCTTTGAATGTGCATGTGTCCATTCCACACTGTGCAACTCTTGAGTTAAAAAAAAAAAAATGATGGGCCTTCAAACGGGTGTGTGTGTGGGGGGGGGGGGGCGTACACCGACTCCACCGTACGCTGGACACTCACAGCCGTACGCTGGATACACCGCTGTATTTATTGACCAAAGACATGTTCATTCTGATTAACCATCAAAAAAGTATTTTTTTGTTAATTCAAAAGCATGCATTAATTTATTAGCTTATTCATTGTTCATTGATTCCTTTCTTAAATTTTGATATATTCAGTCTCGCATATATCCATTTATTCATTTAATCATCATTCATTATTGATTCATTATTTCAGTAACTTATTTATATATTTACTATTTATTTCATTTAATCATTTATTCGTAGATAATTATGTTTGTGATCCTGCATTCACTTAAAAATTGTACTACTTTATATAGTGTATTATATATATATATATATATATATATATATATATATATATATATATATATATATATACATATATATATATATATATATATATATATATATATATATATATTACCGGAAAAGCTGGTTTGAATAGATTTTTATAAACCTTTTTTGCTGTCACGATGCATATTTCATACCAGATCAAATAAAATTTAAGTAAACCAAATCAAATTCATTCATTCATTAATTTCTTACCTTCATGAACATTGAGGAAATGACCAATACCGTGTCCAGTACCATGAAGGTAGTCCAAGCCACCCTCCCATAGAGGCTGACGGGCATGTGCATCGATCTCACGACCTGCGTGGACGATTAAGAAGTACAATGTGCAAACATTATGGTATACTATAGGATTAAATCATAATTGTAAAGGTATAATGATACAACTACGAGATTAAAAAAAACACAACAAAAACCGTATCTTAACTTTTTAAGTTAATGAGTATCCACAATTAGCTGATATCAGGCTCTAGTCTGATTTCATGATCGTAATATCATCCCATCATCATAGGGTCCCTCGTTAGTTGTAGCCTACATAATTATGATATAAACTATGCAAATTTCACCAACTGAGATAGCATCTATACACTGCACAAATTTACGCACTGAAAATCGAATGGGAACTGCAGTATGATGGAAAAAGGCTTATTTAAGGTGAATCTCGGAAGTGGAATAGTCATGATATCAGAAACATATTTTTAAAGGGAACATTTCAAACAAAAAAGGCCTCTTTATACAGGATAAAGAAAATTTTAAACTACAGTGCAATGTAGCACATCAAATCTAAGCAAATGTTCCACGAAACATGATATTTTATGAATATCTTTTTCAAATCATTAAAAAAAAAATCAAGTATAGAGGCATAACAAAAACAAAAACAAAAACAAACCAATAAACAAAACAAAACAACAACAACAACTGACCAAATGAAAATTACATGTTGCTGCACTGGTGTGCTGTAAAACAGCACTATAGACATGATAGAGTGCATCTTACAGTGGGCTCATTCGGGATGAGAATCCCTTTGCAGTCAACTTACCGTAAACTCCTGTCCTGAATGTTGCCGAGACCAAATCAATATGACCCATGAGTACCCTCGTATAGGCTTCCTGTGTGCAAGAAAGAGAAGTATCGAAAAATTAAATGATGTAAAAATCAACGTATAAGCTTCCTTTGACATTATCATAAGTTCATAAATTCATCAGTTCTGCTATGTTCCACTACAATAACATCCAATAGGGTACTTGTGATTACAAGCCTATAAGCGAATACGTGCAAAAATAGAATCAACTCGAAAGGCTTCTGATAAACAGTTCACGAAAGAGATATAGTAAATAAGATATATGAAATCAACAAGTTATTGAGAAGGTATGAAAATGGTGGAATAAATATCTACCTAATTCCTTATGTAATAAAACATATCGAATCAAATGATTTTTTTTTAGTGAGTCAAAATATTGAGAAATGAACCATTCCGAATTACCGTCAACACACCAATTGAGCCAAAAACGAAAATAGCGCTAAGATCGGTTCTATTATGAAACCTTTGTTAAGTTTTTCTTACGATTGTCACTCGCACATTTTCGATGTCTATTCCTTAACTCAGTATACCGTCTCCGTAATGAAAAACAAAAAAAATAACAAAAAAACAAAAAACAAAACAAAACAAAACAAAACGAACCAAAACAAAACAAAACAAAACAATATAAGACAAACAAAAGAAATCGAGGAAGCCTTCCAAGATTAAATGAATGGCATTCAACTTTGTATGTTTTTTGTTGTTTTTTTCGCACACCTTCATGAAGTCCGTTGGTTTTCCGAAGTGGAATGAACGGGTGATGTCACAAGTTCCCTCACTACAGAGAAGGTGAAAAGGAAAAAAAAATGCAAACTTAAGAACACAGAATTTCAGCATCTTCAGGTAGGGCTACACACAAGGGTGTTGCTGGGGGGGGGGGGGGGGGGGGTAAGAATCTAACCCCACCCATTCAAAATTTTCAGTCAGCAAATTTGACTTTATTGAGCCTTGTCAGCAGCAGCAACAACAACAACAACAAATGCTCGTCGATTGAAAAAAAAGAAAAAGATTTAGCAATTTTGTCGCAAAGTCGGTCCGACCCCTACTTTTATTTTAGTATATCGTCGCCCCTACCTACGATGTCTGATGTAAGAATACAGGGTGTCAACATGTTCTCAAAAGTTTGGGGGCGGCACTTTGCGAGGGAGGGGAGCGACTGAGAGGTGGTAGAATGTGATTCAAGGGGATGGTCCCCTCCCATGTTGATGTTTAGGACTTTTCAAATATTGTGTGTTTTAATGCACTGTATATAGTTTGTATAGTTGTTTTTTTTTTTTAATCCCAAGAAAGACAGGCAAGGAGCATGTCCCCCCCCCCCCCCCCCCCCCACCCAAGCCCGTCCTCCGCCTGTAGACGACCTTGATTTTACTTACAGGTATTGTCCACCAGAATCGAGTAGGAAGATTCCTTGGTTTGTGATCGGTATATCAGTCTCAGGTGATGACCTGTATGAAGGATCAAAATAATCAAGTTATACCCAAGAAAAAAAAGCAACTTCAATGGCTAAATCAAAGGGGCTACGGAAGCACAATTCTTTTTTATTGCTGTATCTGACATACGGTTGGTCACTGCTGGGTCTATAACGACAAATAATTATTTCAATGAAGGAATGACTAGTAATCGTGTTATATCTGCTATTGAACCGTAATGTTAGTGCTCGGCTTTTTATTGTTGATTTGGCATTGTAGTCTTTAGTGAGTTTTATACTCAACATCTAGTACAATTGGGAATGTCTTCTTTTTTTTTTTTTTTTTTTTTTTTAATCTAATGAACAGTATTACAGGTAACGGTTAGTACTGGTAAACATGAAATAATGATTTGTATAATATGCCATAACCACATCACCTTTTTAAATTAAGTTAAATTGTTTAATTATTTCTATTTTTATTTGTCAAATCAACACAAATCAACACAAAATGTTACAATGTTTAAATGGAGATGAAAAAGTAAACCTGTTGCCCTCAGGGATGCAGCTTCCTCCACGTGGAAGAACACTCAAGGAAAATGGACTGAAATGAATCTGTTTTACCAGTACACGTACAACTTAACCCGTTGACGACTGACCTCTCATTCGCATAGATTTAAACCCAGGAACTACCCGGTTCCTGTAATCAATGTTTCTTATTTGGAAGAAGTCGCTTGTTATGGGTCCCATATGGCTTACGTCTGCGTGCTAATCTATTGCTTTTCAAAGTTGTGATTCAGCATGGGTTTGTAGCTTTTCCATAAATGTTTTGAAAACATTCAGAATAACTTCAAGACTGTTTATTTCAAAATGTAATAGCACCATCAACACTTTATATTTATTCTAAGTTAATAAACAATTCGTTTTTTCATCATTCATTAACAGGAAAAAACGAAAGCGTTTAGAACTTTAGAAATAAATATACAAGCAGGGAGCAGGGTGGGGGTAGACATAAAGAGAGAGAGAGAGAGAGGGGGGGGGGGGAGAAAGAGAGAAAGAACGAGAGAGGGGAAAGGGATAGATTGGGAGCTCGAAAAACACCGGAGAGGGACGATAAACAAAATGGTACAAAATAGTGAGACAAAAATATAAGTTTAAAAAGATGGAAATGAATAACGGCTTGAGGATTATGGAAAAGAAACTAAGATTCCTGATTACACACATGATAATCACGATATATTCTTTTTTTACAAATGAGTATATAGTTTTTTTCTTACGAATAATGAATAACGGCTCCGTTTGCCCCGAATGATGAGATGGTTCCAAAACTGAGTCCTTTGTTGGATGGATGTACTCTGAATGGAAGAAGAAAAATGGATGTATATTAAACTTTTAAGGTGCAAAAATGTTCCTCGTAAAAAATATGCGACAACAGTACTGATGAATGTTGTATGAATTTTTCACCTGAAAAAGTAGAAACTTTTTTTTCTACTATCATCACAAATAAATGCAACAAAATACTTTTTTTAACGGTAAGTAAGTACTATTCATAGTCATAGTAATTGCATTGTTGGTTACATTTTGTTGTTCCATTGCAAAAAAAAAAAAAAAAAAAAAAATTGGTACCATTACTCAAAGTTCAATACAGACAAATTATAATGATTAATTAATATATCATGAGAAGTACGATGACTATATTAATTCCAACTAGTCATAAATTTGCTGAATATATAAACTTACTCTCGGAATTCTATTGCCTTGTCTTCAACGATAAGCTCACTAAGAACGCTTTTATCTCCCACTGCGGGGTCCTGTTGAATATTGTGATTGAATAAACAACAAATTCAGAATGCATGCTAACGAAATAGTTATAACAAATTATTTGTAAGTATCAATTTAAAACCATGTCCTGTTGTCATGGTTGCAGGTCAGTCATCCACAAGAATCTTAAAAACTTTCGATGAAAAATACCTCCAATTGACGATTGTTATAACTGTACAAGTTATTACATATGTGTGTGATCATGGTGATTATCGTCACTTTGTTATCATTTGTTGATTGTGTGACTGTTCTTGATAGATTTATGCGCCTTGAGTGCCATTACAAGAATATATAAGTGCACTCTCTATGGCGTTTTGAAAAGAAAAAAAAAATAGAGTGTGTTTGGTGTCCCACACAATACCACGTATTGTGGACTTCTGAGCATAAAGCATTTACATTAAATGTATCATTTCTCTTCACATGGGGTCTGATCTAAACAACTGTACGGCTATTAACTTAATAAATGTAATCGTATGCCGGATAACAGCTTGCATTTACCCTAATTCGTTTTTTCGTGTTTTTTTTTTTAAAGTCTAGTTCGCATCAGGTTTATAATCAATTAATATGTTTATACAGGACTCCACAGTCTGATTCTAATCAAATTCCATTTCATTCATGTTTCGCCGACATATCCCATGATATATGAACAACGAAATGTCATCTCAATCTGCTCTCCGTTAGTTATGAGATACCTCGACGTGACAAGAAACACGGCGTTTTGACAGGACAACGTGCTTGAAATAACCTCATTTTAAGGTCTATATAAATACCATGATGGTAAAAAACATGCAATGGTGTCAGGACATTTCACTGTACTTAATGGAAAGGTATTGAAAGCCATTCTTTCAGGAGTCATAGAAATAGGTGAAATATTTATTGCTTACGGTATTATCTAATACAACAACAATCCTTTACAATGTATTTACATATATGTATAGACAATAAATCATGAGTACAGTTAACATAGCTTGACCAAAACGTGTACTTAAAGTGTATTAAAAGTGATGATACAGAAGGGCTACAGCCTAAGCATAGCTTGATTTACTGGCATCCCCAATGTTAGGGATCGCTTCGGTTTTGGGGTTTTTTTTTTTTGCTCAGTCCACTCCAAACTATAGTAGAATCCACTCCAAAGTAGCGGTTTGAATTACTCTTTTGAGAGTGGATTCCACTCCTGTAATTTCAGAGAGTTCTCAGGGAGGGATGGAAACCTTCCTGGGTCCTGTTTCATAAAACTTGTTATAAATAACAACTGGCCCATATTTATGACAAATTTGCTCACAGCCAATCAAATCCCATGATTTCAGTAGCTTATAACAGTTATTGTGACTTGTTATTGATAACATGTTTTATGAAACAGGGCCCTATTGTACTTACGTCCAAGCTGTCCATGGTCTCCTGTAGCCATCCACCAAGCTCACACAGAGAGATAGAATCAAGACGCTAGAAGAAAACAAAGTCAAAATTTTGTTTGATTGATTTATTAATTGATTGACTGACATTAATTTCCATTGACTAACTGATTGAGTGACTAATTACTGACTAATATTGTTGGATAAATTGACTAATTGTTCGAATGACTGATCAAAATATTGAATTATTTCGATATTTGCTATACATAATTGTTAGGGAGACGCTTTCAAAACGTGCCTGTTATTCTAAAAATAAAAAAAATTTAAAAAAATAAAAAGATTGGTAAAACAATTATAACCGATTTCATTTGTAGATTCATGTGTAAAACCAGGATCTCAATCAGAATATTCAATTAGAATGGTAAATATGGTTGAGATAACCATAATACCATTATCATGATAATTCGATTAATTTGACTTGCTTGGTTATTTTGGCCAATATTGCGGCCTGTACGTATGTACTTACTAAAATCCGGGCCAAAACTTTGGAAGTCTATTTTTGATAACAATCCATAGGCGGATCCAGGGGGGGGGGGTCGCGGGGGTCCGGACCCCCCCCCCCCCCCTTTTTGGCGCGTTTTTTTTTTTTTTTTTTTTTTTTTTTTTTTTTTTTTTTTTTTTTTTTTTTTTTACTTCGCACCGCCTTTCTTGGCGTTTTTTTTGGTTTTTTTTCCCCCCCCAAGAAATTCTGCCGACCTGATCATGCAAGATACTGCGTAGGCCCTATTCATTACCCATTGTTTCATTCTCCGTCGCAAAGTAGGCCTAAGTACTGTACTGCCATTCCAGATCAGATATGCGGCGCGGCACGCATAGGTTTATGCATGCGACTTTTGATCGTACGTACGCTGTCTTGCAACTATGCTTGCAACCCTCGAGGAGGCAGGCTGCACGCGGCATCATTCAACTTCAAGTCACTCATTCGAGGCAACTCGTCATTCTAGACAATACCAAAGCACAAGTATCCATATAGGTAAATAATTTTTGCTTGGCCCAAATATATAAATGCAGCTCTGCTGCAGGTTAATTGATAAAAACTTTCGGCGCTAGTGCAGTTGATTAAGTAGTGGGCAGTGGCGGCACCAAGGGGGGGGGGGGGGCATGGGGGGGCATTTGCCCCCCCCCCCCAGTCAGAAGCTTTGCCCCCCCAGTTGCCGCCCCAATAATTTTCGGAGTGAAAAAAAATAAAAGGGTGGAAAATGAAAAAGAAAAGAAAAGGAAAGAAAAAAGTGAAAAAGGAATGGAGAAAAGAAGGGAAAAAAAAGAAAACGGAAACTTGGAAAGCAGTGGCGGCATCAAGGTGGGGGGGGGGGGCATGTGGCAAATTTGTTCGCTCAGCTCGTGTAAATATCCTCATATTTGGGTAGTTTTATAGCTGAATAATTTCTGTACATTTCCACTATAATAGTGTCAAAATTTTTGCTCGCTCGCTTCGCTCGCTCGCAATACAGGCCTATAACTCCCACCACATAATCAGGCCGTGAGATGATCAAATTTCCTCATATTGGGGTAGTTTTATAGCCGAATATGTAATTTCTGTACATTTTTACTACGAAAAATGTCAAAATTTTTGCTCGCTCGCTTCGCTCACTCGCAGTATATAACTAACACCTCTTTATAATCGGGCAGTTCAGCTAGATGCTCAAAATGTCCTCATATCTGGGTAGGTTTATAGCCGAATATTCTGTACATTTTCACTACAAAAAGTGTCAAATTTTTTTTTGTTCGCCCTTGCCCCCCCAACATTTTCTTTTGCCCCCCATTTGCCCCCCCCCCCCCCCACTTTAAAAATCCTGGTTCCGCCACTGGTAGTGGGAACATGCATCCCCGCCGTGGCCGGGGCACATTGAACATGTTGAATGCCGTTTAAATGGTAATTAAATTTATCCGATGATAAATGCTATAAAATTTTTGGTTAAAATTGCAACAGATTTTGATGAAACCAAAACATACTCTCCAAAAAACAATTCTTTATTGGTATTTACATTTCCAACGAAATATCATTTTCCTCAACAAATATTTGAGATTTCGGTTGAAAATGTAGCGGTCTCGTATTACTTTCATGGGTAGGGAATAATGGACCATTTACCTATGACGTCATTAAGGAGATTATTTCATTAGGTAAACAAATTTTTGTCATTATTTCGGTACCCTGAGAAATAAAAAGAGTTGCTGAAAGCATTGGTAAACCTTACTAGTGTGTGTCTGTGTTCATGTTTATGCAAATTATGCAAACGTGCTTAAGGGTCTGGTATTCCCTACACCTACCCTATGGTTGTACATCGCAAGAAGTGAACTTCATGTGTCCATATAAAGGTTAAAGTTGTGAAGGTCAAGACTTAAAGTCACACAAAAGGTCAAAGGTCTGTCAGAGTCAACAAAAATGTCAAAGTCACGAAATTCAAAGGTAATGACAGGTGCTTGGGGGGGGGGGGGGGGAGGAGGTTTGTTTTCTCCGAGAACTTTTGATATATTTTTTCTTGTTGTTGATTGGGAACGCTTGAATCTGATACATTGCACCATGACTAGTTTTGTGATACAAAACTTATTTATTTTGCCTAATGAGTAGATGCTTTTTTTTTTTTTTTTTAAAGCAGAAGTTTCTGCATTTATTAAGAAATAAAATAGAAACATTGTATACAATAATGATACAAATCAGAATTGATACAAAATAATGTGTGACAACTGAATTACAAACATGAATATACTTAAATAATATTGAAATTATGGAGGTAAGTCAATAAATCGAGATAAATGCAGGGGCCAGCTATCATAAGCAAAAATGCTTGAGTGGATAGCAGCCGGGGGATGGGGGCTACATGATACCTTAATATACGAGTCGATATATTGTATGGGGTGTCACGTATAAGGAATCAGATATATTTCCAGAAATTATAAGAATCTGAGTTGGTAAAAAAAGAAAAGGTGTAAAAAAGAAGAGGAATTGCAAGTGCGTGCATGTGAGTGAGTGCGGGTGAAAAGTGTGCGAATCGTATATCTTCTTAAACTAGTCATCTTTACAAATATTTGGATAAAAAGGTATTTTTTCATTAATGCTTTGAAAGAATGAAGTGATGCAGAATGTTTAATATTGTCAGGTAAATCGTTCCAAACATCTGGGCCATGGTGTCTTATCGATTTATGGGCTAGAATTATTTTTGGGTTGGTTAAATGGAGGTCAGAAGAGTGTCGTGTAGGAAAAGAATGAATATTTCTATTGTACGTAAAAATATTACGAAAAGGCAATGGTATAGTATTTGTCGAAAATTTGTACATAAAGATTGCAGTTTGAAAGAGGTGAATATCGGCAATTTTTAATGTTTTTAATTGATGAAATATTGGATCAGTATGGGCTATGTAATGTGAATGAGTACAAATACGGAGTGCTTTCTTTTGTAGGCGCGACATTGCCAAAATTTTCATCTTGTTACTATTCCCCCATACTATGTTACAGTAAGATATATAGGACAGAATGAATGAATTATAGAGCATAAATAGTGACTTTGGTTGGAGATGGTATTTCAATCTATATAAAATGCTGTGGTTGATTGTTAAATCCTGTGAATTTTCAGCAAAACTGGTATTGGTACTGTTGTTGATCGGCCTTGATTGTGAACTCCTGAATCTAAGGAACTTTCCCTTTTTTGTGTTCTTTTGTGATTTGTGATTTATAACTCGTGATGATGTAAACACTTGCGAATTGTTATCTCAGGGATGGGAGGAGATAATATAGATGATATTTAGTGAATAATTCTTCATTGCTGTAAAATGTGTACATGTATCACTAAAATTTACTAAGTGTGTTTGTACAGCATGCGCACACCCAATTCCTAGGTTATCAAGATAGTACTTCAACATTGAAGAACCAATCTCAAGTAATAAATCTCCAGATTTTATTCTTATTTGTCTCACTGGACTGTTTGTGTTGATGCCACATGCCATCTGAGGTCCTGCACAGCAATGCAGACTGGAAAATCTGGGAAAACTTTTAAAAAATATATATATACATATATATATTAATACAGTCCAATGGCGCAAATCCCGGAGGGGATGGGGGTATGCATTAACCCCCCTCCCAGTTCTAATGTACAGGGGGGGGGGGGGGTAGCCTGTACAAATATACCCGCACTTTTTGATAAAAGATGGTAATTTGCAATCATTATATATGTATTTTCCATCTCAAATAAACAATAATTCCACGTAATATTAATAGATTAAATGTAATTTCAGTACAAACTAAGACATTTTCAGGCTCGTATTATCAAATTTTTGTGGCGCGCTCTGCGCGCCCAACTATATTTCAACATTAAAATAGTCAAACAGGCAATATATATATATATATATATATATATATATATATATATGCCTATAGAGGCGCTTGCGTTTGCCAGAATGATAACTTCTCACCCTTTGGACCCCCCCCCCCTTTTTTTAAAACCTGGATCCGCCCTTGCAATCTAACAGATCGTATCTATTGGGAACTTTCTTGTTGTTAACATTCGATTTGTACTAACATATGCAACCTGTAGGCTACTTTTTACTTATTTTCTTTTGTCTTACATGAGCTTCCTTCATTCCAGCGACCTCGACCGAGTTCTTCTGTGACTTGGTGAGGAGGATTGGTGAAGCCTCAATGTAAGCCTTGTCCTGAAATAGAAATGAAATATTTAAAAAGTGGGATGAACAGAATAGGAAAAAGACAGAGAGAGACAGAGAGAGAGAGACAGAGAGAGAGAGAGCGAGAGAGACAGACAGACAGACCGAGAAAGGGAGGGGTGTGTTGAGAAGGGGAGACAGCAGGCGGATGTTTATACAACAGAACATAAAATTAATTAACAAACAAATCAAATCAACATGGGATAACGTGGTGAGTATACTGAGATTGCCCTTCGTTAATTTACAGATTTCTACTCAGTTGTTTTCTCTCTACTCAGCGGCGTAGAAAAAGAGGGGGGGGGGGGGGAGGGAGAAAGTACGTGCTCACCCCCGCCCCCCGAATGAGAAAGAGAAAGAGAGGGATATACTGAGGGAGGAGGAGGAAAGCAACATAAAAGCTGATGGAACGACCCCTTCCACATCATCCCATTATCGGATCATGCCAATGGCCATGTTCTCATGTACACATGCTCCAGCGAAAACTGCTCCGCGTCAATTTTGTACACGAACCAAATTATAAACTTCAACCCGGTGCCAAACACTATACCTATCCCTAACCCTAACCCTAAACCTAACCCGGGATAAAACCCAATCGCAACCCGGGGAGCGTTTCATCAAGCGTTTTGTCAGTGATGTTTACCGACAAATTTGCTCTCAGCCAATCAGATGCAAGGATTTCAGTAGCTTATAACAGTTGTCGGATAAAAATCACTGACAAAATGCTTGATGAAACGCTCTCCGGACCCGACCCCATATATCTTTTACGAAATAAAGCCCGAAGCATAAAGTCACAGGAGCATATTATATCGGAGCACCTAAAGACCGGCCTGTGCCGCGTCCCCTCCCCATGTCCTCGGTGCCTTAATGGCTGCACCAACGCTACGCCATTCTTTCTGCTCATACATCTTACCTCTGGGATGGAGGTGTAGATGAAATAATTCGAAACGTCGCTGAACCATATCTTTTCGTTGGCACCATTGCCCAAGGT
Source organism: Heliocidaris tuberculata (assembly GCA_025618425.1). NCBI lineage: Eukaryota > Metazoa > Echinodermata > Echinoidea > Camarodonta > Echinometridae > Heliocidaris > Heliocidaris tuberculata. Next base: position 30,347,865 of record CM046837.1, on the reverse strand, counting down.
AGGTAGCTCTGTGGCAAACAAATCGTAGTCCTTGACAGTAATACACAAGTCTGTAAGGCAAGAAAGGGTGCAATAATTGCATAAGTGTCAAATTCACATTTAAAACGTAATGAAGGGTGTTATTTTCTATTTAGAAGACACTGATTAGTATCTGCGTTGAGGACATGAAAAGTAGGTATATGTATGTGGATATATAGAGGCCTATATTTATACAGAGAGAGAACGGGAGAGAGAGAGAGAGAGAGAGAGAGAGAGAGAAAGAAAGGGGGAGAGAGAAAAACATAAGAAAAAAGAAGAGATGAGGATAAAAACGAAGAATAACATAACGAAAGACAGAAAGGGAAGATAAAAGGATAAAATAGAAGGATATACATAAAGAAGAAAAAAATTATATAAAAATAAAAACAAAGAATAACTTAAAGGAAAGACAGAAAGCGAAGAGAAAGGAAGATAAAAATACAAATAATAACAAGGAATTATACAATATATATAGGAAAAGATAGATGAAAGATGAAAGAATGAAAGAATAGAGAGAAATATTAGGAAAAAAGGAAATGGAAGTTGATAGAAGGATAAATACAAAAAAATAACATATTAGGAAGGACTGAAAGAGAAGATGAAAGAAAGATCAAAACAAAGAAAAACATGAGAAAAGATTTTTTTAAAAACGACAGAAGAATAAAGACATAATATAAGAACAGACAGAAAGAGAAGATGAAAAAGCTAGCAAAACAATCATGACAGAAGAAAAGATGAAGGAAGAAAAGAATGCAAAGAAACATAAGGAAAAAGAAAGAGAGGATACAGAAATATAATTACAAAGAATAACAGGAAAGAAAGAAAACTTACAGTAAGAAGGATAAAGAAATACAAAGTTCATGACAGAAGAAAATGTGAAAGAAGAAAAATATGGGGGGAAAAAGGAAAGGAAGAGAAAACTGCTGATAGAAGGAAGAAACAAGGAATAACATAAGGACAGATAAAAAGAGAGAAAAAAAGGATTACTAAAAGAAAGAAAGAGAAAGAAAACAAAAGTGCATTATAATGAAAGAAAAAGAAGATGATAAAAGGCTAATAACAAAGAATAACATAAAGAAAGATGAAAGAAAGATAAAAGAAAAAAAAAATAAGGAAATGTATAACGAAGAAGGTAAAAGGGCGTGCCGCAATTGACCTTTACTTCCAGGGTCAAACTGCACACTACGCTGCGCAATGGCAGAGAGCTTGAATTGAATTGAGCTAGAATCAGCGCTGATGAAAAATTGCATGAACGCTGTCTCGCTGAAACTGTGTTTTAAAACGTCGTTTTGATTTGTGATTCATGTTTGTGATTCTAGCTCAAAAATTTGTATGAACGTACCCTTAGAGTAAGTCAGATTTCCTTCAAATTTGAAACTGTATCTCGATTCTTACCGCCAGTGCAGCTGTCAAGGTTTAAGTGAGTCTCAATCTCTGTTTGTCCATCGATCCTCCCGGCCTTGTTATAAGCGTAGAGCCTGGAGAAAAACAAAGAATAGATGACATACGTTTGAACTCGAAATGTAAAACAAAGCACATTTTGTTTCATTATTTTCCGAAAAATGTAATGCAAAGAAATCTCGAAATGTAGTTGCAATTTACATGTGCGGTACTACTAAAACAAATAACAAAGAATTTTTTTTAAGAAAACAAAAAAATAGCTAACTAAAACCTACCCCTCTCATTTATTATTCAATCCTTGTTGAAATTCACATTTATTTCCTTCTTGTGACAATATGTACAACATGGTAAAAATAATAATGAGTGCAGTAAATAGGAGGTGACATCCCAGAAAACAAAGCTTGTGTTGGGAACGCCAAGAATGACAATGTGCAGTACCAATTTGAATAAATCTTGTATTCGCTCAGAACATGCATAATTAGAACAGTATACGTGCTATACCTCCACGTCAGCTACCTACTTTTTCCAAGGAGGTACTAGGCAGCTTCCTTGCTTATATTCATACCTTGTATTTGTTTTTCACATTTGGAAAATTACCCCAGGACCACCATGCTGGACAGGTACCCCCAGGAAAGTTATCATGGATAACTCCCCCACAAAATAGCCCCATGACAGTTTAATACATCAGGACTACTCACACCAGGACAAGCATCAGCAGACCCCCCCCCCCCCCTCCGAGGACTACTACCCCTTTTCTAAAATCACCCCCTTTGCAATTACCGATTTGTTACTACCTCTTACTGGGGGAACTGTCCGGGGGTAGTAGTCCGAGCGGAGTGCTACTCGTTATCCGTGGTTGCATAGTTCAGGGAATATTTAAAATCATTATGAAAAAATAGTTCCTTCCAACATGGAGATGGTAATAGTATTTTGATTTTTTAAAATTTAATTTAATTTTTTTTTTGAGGGGGGGGGGCTGCTAGTTATAAGCTTCATTTACTGAATGTATGCTGTAATAATCTAGGTAGCAATACAAATAGATATACACATTCAAATAGATAGAAATAGAAACAGAAATAGAAATAGAAATAAATATGGAAATAGAAATAGAAATATATAGAAATATAAATATAAATAGAACTATAAATATAACTATAAATATAAATATAAAAATAAAAATAAATATAAATATAAAAATGAATATAAATATAAATATAAATATAAATATAGATATAAATATAAATATAAATATAAATATAAATATAAATATAAATATAAATATAAATATAAATATAAATATAAATATAAATAAATAGATATAGAAGTAGAAATAGAAATAAAAATAAAGAAAAAATAGAAATATAAATACTTACGTGACGTCGGTTAATCCAACGACGGCATATGCAATGAACATAGGATTGTAAGGGATATCTTGACCCCTCATGTTGAATACCCCTAGAAATTGAGATGAACATGAAATAGAGTAGTATGAATAAATCTGTCACTAAAAGTAACTTAAGTTTGATGGGAAATATCTCTCGCATTTCTAGATTCATAGCATTTCATGTGGTAAAAAAGGAGAGAATGACATGGATAGGAACTAATAATGCATTGCTTTAAACTTTGGTGGATGGTTAAAACAGGTGTAGAGATCAGAAGAAACAGTAAGTCTGGAACATAATTATTTAACGATATTTTTTGATCTGCTGCATAGCATCAATACATCCAAGTGGGGTTTTAGGTAACTGATTGATTATTATTTCATCTTTTAACTTCGTGATGTGTATAAACGGTAATGGGCAGATATAATTTTTTCTTAGATAGGGTGTAAACACTGACGGAAATTAAAAGAATTAAAGAAAAAACATAACATAACATAACATAACAAAATCACAAAGCCAGCGTTTCAGGAATAGAAAACATGTCTGTACAATAAATTTCAAAATGCTGCTATTTCAGGGTGCAAATTTGAACCTTTACTCCTTAATACTTACATGCCACTTCATCAAGTTTAGGGACGATGAGTTTAGTAGCTCCGGCTTCAGTCATCTGTTCCCTGATCTTCGCGATCTTTTCCTCCCATGATTGACCTGAAACACATGATAATAATGATAATAATGATATTTCTTATTCCAGCGTTAGGGGGAATCCTTTCATCTCAGCCCATTGTTATTATTCGCCTTAACGCACGGTCGCTTTCGCCGTAACGTCGAATTTCTATTGTGACGGAATAAACCGCATTGATAGGATTCCCCCTAACGTAGGAAATAATGTTATAATAGTAGTAGTAGTAGCAGTAGTAGTAGTAGTAGTAGTAGTAGTAATAATAATAATAATAATAATAATAATGATAATAATAATAATAATAATAATAATAATAATAATAATAATAATAATAATAATAATAATAATAATAATAATAATAATAATAATAAAAATAACATTGTACCGATAATTTGAATTAACATTTATTTTCTTCAATCGATTTTGTCGACATTTGAACATCTTTTTAAATAGTACAATTTGTATAAAGTAACATTATTATGTGATAATGATAATTGTGATGGTCCTATTTACCCAGTATATACATGATATAGCGTCATCAGTAAAAATATTATTCTCCCTTGGGGGGGGGGGGGGGGGGATTACAATGAAACTATTATCCCGGCTTTAGCCAAGCTACCAAGAGAAAGCCCTCAAGCATTCAAGGAATTTCTTCTTTTCGTTTACCCATTTACTTCACTTGGGTATAGAATGGCAAAAATGTAGGTGACTTGCCAAAGGACATTAGTACCGTGACAGGGATTCGAACGCTGTGTCGTTTGCTTAATAGGTCGGTGACTTATTCACTATATCACGACACCTCCACAAACCTACAGAACACAACCGTTGACATTATACAAAATAAATAAATACAGGAGAATTTAGGAGCACTACACGTCATTGTTCCTTTTTATCATTATCAGTTCTAAAACGTCGCATGCATGCTCCTTCAACATACATGTACGTTAACCTTGCATAACTCGAAGTCGCATAAGTCGAACTTTCCCTAAGTCGAATCATTTTTTTTTTGTCCAAACAATGCAAAATATGTGTTATTTACATTTCCTAAGTTGAACTTTACATAAGTCGAACAATTTTTGGTGGTCCCAACAGATTCGACTTATGCAAAGTGTAGCGAAATTCGCTTCTTTGTATTTTACCAATTTGTTTTCAGGGAATCATAGCAGTATCATATACAACCCTGATTGTATGCGCTCAAAGTGGAAAGGTAGATAGGTTGCTTTGATCAAAATTTAGGATGGATTCAGAGCTTTTAGTTCACTATAGCATCTACAGAGCAAATGAAAATATGGGGGATGGACTATTCTTAAATCTCATTGCATGCATTGATATGAGTTGCTTTTAAAAAAATGTTGAGGTTTTTCTTGTATAATTTAATATGATTCGCTTATGTCATATTTTATTTTTATGATAATCCTGTTATGTCGAAATATTTAATTAAGATTAGAGAAGAATTTAAATAAATTATACCATGACATATGTAAATAAAAGTTTTTTGGCTGTCACCATAATTACAACTTGTTTCTTTTCACCGAATGTCATTTGATATGTATCATTTTGTTTCGGAATGAATTAGATATAGGTTATAAGTTTTGTTTTTAGTAAACTTGATTCTATTAAGTTTTGTTTTGTTTTGATTATAATGTCAGGATTTTTTTTTTTACCAAAAAACATTGGATTCGAATGTGAAAATTTGCATTGACTTACCTGAATATTCAATGCCGAGGACAAGTAGAGGCAGGTCCGGGTATCCGGGCTGTGTGTCGAGGTCGTTCCAGGTCAAGTCCACAAGGTTAGCCTCGACGTTAGCTACCATGGTGACGTTACGACCGGAATCTTCGATGGTACTCATGTAACTCTGTACCGTGCCTGGTTGAAGACAGAAGTAAAGGAGTAAATAGCCAGGCAGATGTACAAAACGCCACTGTCATGCATGTTTTAATAGGGGAATTATTGGACAGAATTTTAAAAACAAAGGAAATCTTCTGTGTTGATTAGGAGCAAAATTGAATGTAACGGTTGAAAATAAGTTTTTCAAGCGCAATCACTTCTCTTTCTCTCTCTCTCTCTCTCTCTCTCTCTCTTTCTCTTTAAAAGTGGCATTAATCTGGTAAAACTTGAACAGCGCCATCTTACAGTGACTGCTAAATTAAGATTATAATTTGAAAATTAATTTCATTTTATTTTGAATTTTAACAATCAGCTTGTTTAGATAATAGGCACATTTTATATATCAAACCGCATATTTTTTACTTTGCAAATGTGGAAAATTATCCAGAGGTAGATTCTAAGCTTCTTTAAACTAAAATGGGGCATGATGGGAAAATGAGAGGCACAGACACCTTTCTAATCCTGTTAAAAAATGGCGCCATTAGGAGCTTCAGATTACTGTCACTTTAAAGCGGGGCACAAACTTCGGACAGAATGGTCGCAGCAACATGCACGCTCAGCCTGAGCTCGAGCTCTCGTGCGAGATTCGGTCGGCTTCGTGCAGTCCGAAATGTAATTGCATACTAATATCCGACGGACGCGTTCGACGCACAAACTTTGTGTACGAGTGAACGCCGGGGCTTACGCAATCCTGATCTTACCCAAGGCCGCCTGGTGGCGTATCCCTTTCAGAAGCTAAAAAATGATTCAGTGTAAGCCTATATCAAGCTGTTTCAAATCTCGGGCTTCTTGGTCCTTTCTTAAAAACCAAAGGCAGGATAACAATGATCAGTTACAAGGATTCTATATCAATATTTTAATAATTTTTCCTTTCTTTTTAAGAAAAAAAAAATATTACAGACAGTCGGTATTCTGAAGTTCATCTTCTAAAATTTTGTCATAAAAGTTTATAAGCGTAAATCGCATAAACGTCTATGTGAAGGTTTGTCACAATTATGTGGAATAATGAATCTTCAGAAGAAAGCGTTTTAAGTGAAATCTAGAGGGTGGTGAATTTTTCTTTGACAATGTTCAGTTACTTACTTATAGACATGAGTCTCGGGTCATAGCCGATCAAAGCTCCTTCCGGGAGGTTAGCCCCCATGGTCGGGTCAGTGTCCGTACTGATCAGCCACTCCGCTGTCGATGGGACACCTTCCTGACCTGATAGCGTGGAAAGAAAGAGAGAGCAATAGAGAGAGAGAGAGGGGGGGGGGGTGAGACAAAGAGGGTGAGGGAGAAAATGATAGAGAGAAATAGAGATGGATAAAGAATGAGTGATACATATAAATGAATAAAAGAAAACATCATTGTTCACAGGGATCAGAAGTTGGTCTTAGGGTAACGTCTACGGGAAGCTATTTGCATTCGCCTGCAAACTGACTCTGATCAGACCCAGGTTCGAATCGCGGTCGTGTCTTTCGGATGGTGGTGTTAAAGGTCGGTCCCAGACGTATTAATAATCATATTTGATTGAGACATGTCTGTTAAAACTCAATTACACCCCCCCCCCCCACACACACACAGAGGGACATACGGCCCCAACTTTTTTTCTCCTTTTAATAGCCCTTTTAATACAGAAAATTTGAAGGAAGGTAATGACTGCTTTGGTCTTAGGTAATCTTTAGGAGGCAGCAAGAAAACATGCATAAGCACAAACATCTTTATACCCATATAAACATATATACATACATGTATAAAATGAGAGATAGATGATGGATTGAGAAAGAGAGTGAGAGAGAGAGGGGGGGGGGGGAGAGAGAGAGAGAGAGAAAGGGGAGGGGGGGGGGGGAGATAGAAAGGGGGTATGAACATGTTCATGTTTAAGTATGTTTTCTTGCTGCCTCCTATAGATTGCCTAAGACCAAAGCGGTCTTCACCTTTCTTCAAATATGTAAAAGGCCTTTAAAAGGAGAGAAAAGTTGGGGCCATTTGTCCCCGTGGACAATGCTGCTTTGTTTTACTATTCATTTTCATTAAAATACAGTTTTCTCCAGTTAGAGTTTCTAATCATTCCTTACATATGACATTTATTCATGTATTACCTATGAATTACCTATATTCATACATTAAATACACCAACATCAAACTTCTGCTCTTCCTTACCACTCTTCATGAGCATCCAATCGCACCACATCTCACGCTCGGCCTGGATGAAGTAACGTCCATCGGTCCACACGGCAGCGTGACCAGTAGTAATCACAGCAAGACCTGGAGAAGTGGACGAAATTTGTTAGAAGTTATTATAATTTTTATATTTATGAAAGCGTACTAACCTTAGGGAAGGTTTAAGAGGGTAGATTTATTCCCCTGGAGCGCCAAGTGTCCACCTCCTCATCATAAATAATATTACCAGGGTTGTGTAACCAAATGAAAAACAAATAAACATGTCAACATGAAATCACTTAGTCATTTTCTTTTCATTCATGATGGGATCCATTTCTTTATTTCATATCATTAGAAAGCTATCGTAATTTATCATCCCCCCCAAAAAAAACAATATATATATATATATATATATATATATATATATATATATATATATATTGATACTTGATGCCTCATACAGTCACACCCAACTTCCGAAAACCGAGCACAGGTATATACTCCGAAAGCGGCGTATGAATATAGAGCCCTCATCGTTCAGTGCGAGTCAGTGCGAGACAGTGTGTACAAAAGGCATGGGGAAAATCTTGTATAGTCAACCTGCCAAAAATATTAT